>JAWPHD010023877.1:0-20858 GCA_037043455.1 Cyrtodaria siliqua
CTACATAATTAAAATCCTAGAAAACGAGTTTTACTAATCAAAATGGTATCCAAGTTTGGTCAAACTTGTTCCCATTGTCTATATCCATAATATCCATAATATCCTGAATGAGTTCTACAACCAGCCAGACAAGACCATAAATTATAATTATGGCAAAGAGATTATTAGCATTGTTTCAAGAAAACAATATCAGAATTTGACCAAATTTGATACAATTGTTATACCCACAAAATCTATAAGTTCAAAACTGAATATGTCTGATTGTGGCCCTTAAATTATTTAAATTCCATTTAATAGTTCGGGGGACAATCTAAATCATTATTTTTAACTGATTATAAAAAAAAATTAAAAAATGGCAAGCCCCAGCGTCGGCATCTCCGTTTGCATTCCCTACTATTTTACAGTAAGCTCACATCTCTGAAACTGCTTAAAGGGATTCAGTGAAATTTCACAGACTTATTCTGAATATGAACTCCCAAGAGATAAGTATCATAACTATTGTATGCACTTAAAGGGAAATATGCATACTTTTGTGTATCTCTCCTGCGTTGCATGGCAGACACTTTGTGTGTCGTCCGTCATTGTTGTTCATCGTCTGTCACACTTTGACCTGCAACTTAACCTTGGCCATAACTTGAAATTTGACCTATGTTCATAAAAATTTACACACATCTTCATCATGCAGTTTTTCCTTAACAAATATTCAATGCCATTGACATGTCCAACAGCTCTGACTTTCATTCCTGAAGAGTTATGCCCTTTTTCATAAAACTTTAGCCTGCAACCTAACCAAGCCCATAATTGACCATAACTTGAAAAAGTATTTGTCCTATGTTCATGAAACTTCACACACACATGTTCATCATACTCAAAGGAATATCGTTACACATGTCCAATAACTCTGACTATCATTTTGACAGAGATATGCCGCTTTTCATAAAACTTTAACTTGCAACATAGCCTGGCTCATAACTTAGCAAAATATTGACCAATGGTCATAACATTTTATACAGTTCTTCTTTAGCAATTATATATTTGCAATATAGGAAATCCTCAGTTTCAGAGTGGTGTCGGGGAGTCATCAGTTCTTCAGGGTGGCAACAGTAAATTTAACAGTATTAGTACAGTGTATACCATTTTTTGTCTATGGTTATTTTATTCTGACAAACACTAGTACAATGGCCATAACCTAGTTGAAATTAAATGAAGAGATACTCATTTACTTGCAAAATCTTTGTAAGTCATTTTCGGGCAATAAAGCATGTGCAGCTAAATTACTCTAATAGTGGGGCAGATTGGTGACATATATTGATAAAATTGTGCATTTTGTAATAAAAGCACCAAACTTGACACATAGCTAGACAATACTCTACTAAACATTTTTGGCTATGGACCCACCTCATGTTTTGAAAAATGGCTGCCATTAATGAAGCCCATTATTAATTGGTTTCATCAAAACTTGTTATTGTAAATACACTAAATTCAGGACATTGATAGACAATAAAATATGCAATACAATTTAGTTCCTTTTTTTCTTCGAAATGGTCGCCATTTTCAAAAATGGCCACCAAAGAAACGTTTTTTTCTTCTTTTTTTTTAGATCACCTGAGCCGAAGGCTCAAGGTCATCTATTGGGATCACTCTTCTTCCGTCGTCCGTCCGTCGTCGTCATTAACTTTTCTTCAAACGACATCTCCTCAGAAACCACTTGGCTAATTTTGACCAAACTTCACATGGGTGATCCTTAGATGAATGCATTCTAGATTTGTTAAAATTAGGTCAGCGCGACATCCAAGATGGCCGCCATTACCATATATGGTCGAAAACTTAAAAACTCTTCTTCTCAAGAACAGCTCGACAGATTTCAACAGTTTTTCTTTTAAAATGATCACCAACACCTAGACTATCAAGTTTGTTCAAATGAAGTCCCTGGGTTAAAAAATGGTCATTCCCCGGGGGTCCAAAGTTTGTATACTGAGATTTTGCATGCACATAGGAAAAAACTTTAAAAAATCTTCTTCTCTGAACCACAAGGCACAGAGCTCTCATGTATTACATGTAGCATCAGCTTATGGTCCTCTACTAAGTTTATTCAAATGGTGACCCTGGGGTCAAATTTGTCCCCGCCCCGGGGGTCACAGTTTTACATAGACTTATATAGGAAAAAAAAAAATCTTCTTCTCGGAAACTACAAAAGCCAGAGGATTGATATTTTGCATTTTCTATAAGCTTATGGTCCTTTACCAAGTTTATTCAAATGGTGACTCTCGGGTCACATTTGGCCCCGCCCCAAGGGTCACATGATTTACATAGACATGTATAGGGAAAAACTTAAAAAATCTTCTTCTCTGAAACTGCAAGAGCCAGAGGTTTAATATTTTGCATTTGCTATAAGGTTATGGTCCTCTACCAAGTTTGTTCAAATGATGACCCAGGGGTCACATTTGGCCCCACCCCGGGAGTCACAGTTTTACATAGGCTTGTATAGGGAAAAGCTGAACAATTTCTTCTTCTCTGAATCCACATGGCACAGAGCTCTCATGTATTACATGTAGCATCAGCTTATGTCCTCTACTAAGTTTGTACAAATGGTGACCCTGAGGTGAAATTTGTCCCCGCCCCGGGTGTCACAGTTTTACATAGACTTATATAGGGAAAAAAATTTCTTCTTCTCGGAAACTGCAAGAGCCAGAGGTTTGATATTTTGCATTTAGTATCAGCTTATGGTCCTTTACCAAGTTTGTTCAAATGGTGACCCTGGGATCACATTTGGCCCCGCCGCAAGGGTCACATGTTTTACATAGACATGTATAGGGAAAAAATTAAAAAATCTTCTCCGAAACTGCAAGAGCCAGAGGTTTAATATTTTGCATTTGCTGTAAGCTTATGGTCCTCTACCAAGATTGTTCAAATGGTGACCCTGGTGTTAAATTTGGCCGCGCCCCGGGGGTCACAGTTTTCCATAGACATATATATAGGAAAAAAAATCTTCTCTGAAACTGCAAGAGCCAGAGGTTTAATATTTTGCATTTACTATAAGATTATGGTCCTCTACCAAGTTTGTTCAAATGGTGACCCTGGGGTCAAATTTGACCCCGCCCGGCGTGTCACAGTTTTACATAGACTTATATAGGAAACACATTAAAGTCTTCTTCTCTGGAACTACAAGAGCCAGAGGTTTAATATTTTGCATTTACTATACTCTTATGATCCTTTACCAAGTTTGTTCAAATGGTGACTGGGGTCACATTTGGCCCCGCCAAAGGGAAATATGCATACTTTTGTGTATCTCTCCTGCGTTGCATGGCAGACACTTTGTGTGTCGTCCGTCATTGTTGTTCATCGTCTGTCACACTTTGACCTGCAACTTAACCTTGGCCATAACTTGAAATTTGACCTATGTTCATAAAAAACCTGGGGTCATGTTTTACATAGACTTGTATAGGGAAAAACTTAAAAAATCTTCTTCTCTGAAACCACAAAGCTTTCATATATTACATGTAGCCCTGGGGTCACATTTGGCCCTGCTCCAGGTGTTTGAAAGCTCACCACAACAAGACGATATGTCGTGCACAAAATGCAGATATGTGGCCCTAAGGTTAAGGTCACACTTAAAGGTCAAATCGTTTCCGGTCAATAACTCAGGCATTCCAGGATGGATTTTCAAATAACTTGGCACAAGTCCTCACCACAACCAGACGACATGTCGCTCACAAAATTCAGGTCCGTGGCTCCAAAGGCAAGGCACACTTAGAGGTCAAAGGTCACTTCGGGGGCATTTGTCACTTACTGTGACATTTCTTGTTTCAGTATAGTATTGTCTAGCTATGTGCAAAGTTTGGTGCTTTTATCAAACAATGCACAATTTTTTCACTAATCTGCCCCCACTATAACCTGTTTGCTACACTACATTGATTCCTGATAAAATTTTGGCATTTTATTTTATATTTTAAGACTCATGGCACCAGTTTGACGGTGTGATGAATGGAGAACCAAAAGAAGGATTTTTTGCTGGATTGAAGGATTACTTCACTAGAAAGAAAAAATTTGCCAAGGATGCTGAAATCACTCTGCAAGTGTTTGGTGGTAAAATAATGCAAGCATTGATGAACGAAACTATTAATGCACATGCCATCATGGATGCAGTTGAGATGTCAGAGTTCCTGGTGTTTGGCATAAAGAGAATCTATTACAATGATACAAGTTGTTGGTATACAGATGCAGATATGATGAAAGAAGTTAGTATGTTCTGTATTTTAAACAAATCGACCGTGAGCCAAACAATTTTTTCGCTACCAATTCAGGTGGCAAATTCTTACTGGTACCATGTTATGAAGTACATTGTAGAGAAAGCAAAAACCCATGATAGCAATACCAACAGGGTAGCTGTTACCTGTTATAAGAGTTATCTCAAAAATCAGGTTTCTTTAAAAAATTATTTTCTCTAAAACCTTAAGTGCTAGATGTCTAATATTTTGCATGTGGCATAAGCTTATGGCCCGCTACAAGGAAAGTTAAAATGGTGACCCTAGAATCATATTTGACCCCGCCCCAGAGGCCACATATTTACATAGCGTTATATTGGACAATCCTTTAAAAACAAACCTTTTCTGGAACTACAAGAGCTAGATGTCTAGTACTTTGCATGTAGTATACGCTTATAGTCCTCTACCAAATTTGCTAAAATGGTGACCCTGGAGTCATATTCACGTATTTACATGGAGCTATATATAAAAAATCTTTAAAAACAATCTTCTCTGAAACTACCAGAGCTAGACGTCTAATATTTTGCATGTAGCATAAGCTTATGGTTCTCTACGAAGTTTGTTCAAATGGTGACCATTGACGCAAGTTTCGTCAGGTGCCCTGTGAGTACAAACAATTAAAGTTAAGCCTTTAAAAATCTCCGAATCTACATGAGCTAAGTGTCTAATATTATGCATGTAGTATAAGCTTATGGTCCTTTAACTAGTTCGTTCAAATGGTGATACTGGTGTAAAAATTGACCCCAGTCACAGTTTTACATAGAATTATATTAGGAAATTGATGTTGTAGTTGTTTCATGAACATGTGAGCACTTTGAGGCGAGGCAAAGTCAAGGCCCTTTGGCCTCTTGTTTATTACTTGCAGTTGTACACTTTTTTCTTCATAAAATCACTTCTTAGTTAGGTTTAAAAAAAGCAATATTTAGCAAGAATGGGACTTTTGATGAGGTTATAAAGACCTAAACTAATTAAAACAATTGAAACTGTTATCGTAACTAAATGTCTGGTTTAACGAAGTTTACAAGTCGCATGTTTTATGAATCCACCCAATAAAACATATACAAAATAAAGAGTGGTGAATACAGGGTAAGCTACTTGGAACGGTCAGTGGGCAATACGGTCTATTGGTTAACTTAAATTTATGTTATGTGTACACAAACTCGCTATTAAGGGCTATTCCATTAAAACATACATGGGACCCCAAGAAGGCACTTTTGAAATTGAACACCCACCCAAGATGCAAAATTGAGTTTTAAGAACCAGATTTCAGAAAATAGGGCTCACCCATAGATGTTTATTAAATTGCCTTCCTGGGGTCCCGGGTATGTTTTAATGGAATAGCCCTAAACCTTCTTGATAAGACAGTGTAAACAAAATTATATCCCATCAAAAAGGAAATCTTTAACACAATAAAGTCAACACCCAGAAAAATAATAAACGATACAGTTAAATGTGTTTGTAAATATATAATAAACATACTTAATTAGAAACATCTCAGAATAGATCCATAATTTCACTGAATAACCAAAGCAGTTGCAGCCAAAGAGTAAACAAATCTATAAGATACGATAAAAAAAACCAACCTAAGGACATTTTGAGTTGTTTGTTTTACAAATGTACACCCTTAATTTGTACAAAGTACTACCAAGAAAGCCATATTTTGTAGTAATACCGGTATGTCAGACATAGTTTTCTGAGTATTCAAATATTCAACTTTGTACCAGCCCGATATCCTGGGTACCGATCCTTATTAGGTGGGGACTATAGGTTTGCACCCTTTCCTTTCGTCCGTCCTTCTTAGTCCCCCACCGGTACCGGGGGGAACTATAGGTTTGCACCCTGTCCTTCCGTCCGTCGTTGTGTCGCGTACCAAAATAAGGTCATTGTCACCTTGCCCTGTGACCTCTGTCATAGAAAATTCTTGTCCGGACCGTAATTTCAATACTATAACACTTAGAGATACCAACTTGGTATGTGGATACATCTTGGGATAGCGGTGTGTCGTGTACCAAAATAAGGTCATTGTGACCTTGACCTTGACCTGTGACCATTGTCATAGAAAATTCTTGTCCGGACCGTAATTTCAATACTATAACACTTAGAGATACCAAACTTGGTATGTGAATACATCTTGAGATAACGGTGTGTCGCGTACAAAAATAAGGTCATTGTGACGTTGACCTGTGACCTCTGTCATAGAAAATGCTTGTCTGGACCATATTTTCAGTACTATAACACTTAGAGATACAAAACTTGGTATGTGAATACATCTTGGGATAGTGGTGTGTCGCGTACCAAAATAAGATCACTATGACCTTGACCTTGACCTGTGAGCTCTGTCATAGAAAATGCTTGTCCGGACCGTATTTTCAATACTATAACACTTAGATATACCAAACTTGGTATGTGAATACATCTTGGGATAGCGGTGTGTAAAGTACCAAAATAAGGTCATTGTGACCTTGACCTTGATCTTTGACCTCCATCATAGGAAATGTCTGGGAAATGCTTGTCTGGGCCGGTGGGGGACTATGGATTGCCCTGCAATTCTTGATGCTCTTGTTATATAATGTAATGTTAGGTAATACAATTATTCAAACGTGATATGAGTATTATTAATTGTCTTTTATTATCCCAAAGACTTTGCCATTAATTAATATTACCAATCAAAACGTAGCAATGGGATGGGCATATATAAGGCTTATAGTCATGTTGCAACTCGTGACAGTTCATAAGAATACCAAGCAATTAAGACATTCTTCTTTTTGTACACTGGCGGAGGGAATATATACTCCTTTGAACAACACATCAGAAGCCTCGTACGTCTGATGGGGACATAAACTGGGCGGTCCTGTGTATCGGAGTCTATCCTTCAAGTTAAAGAACTATAATAATCTGTTTGTTATTAATATTATGGTAGGTTCCCGGATTCCTACGTATAGCCCCCATCTCTCATCTTAATAACATATAATTTTTGATAATCCGTTAAACAATATCCAATTCATTCAATTCTGTTTCTTTAAAAGTGCATCTTCAACCCACAAAATTAAAGATCATAGATAGTTTAAGGCAGTACATAGTTTGTTTGTTTGTATGGTGTTTTACATAATTTTCAACACATCTAAGGTTATATATTACGGTTGACTTTTTGTGTTGGAGGCAGACCACCCACTTTTCCTGGGTAGAGATCTCTCTCTCTCTCTCTCTCTCTCTATCTCTCTCTCTATCTTTCTCTCTATCTATCTATCTATCTATCTATCTATCTATCTATCTATCTATCTATCATCTGTGTGTCCCTCTGTCCGTCCGTCCGTCCGTCCGTCCGACGATAGGGCCTTCATTTTTCATCCGATCTTTACCAAACTTTAACAGATTGTTAATATCAATGAAAGCTCGGATAAGTTCGAAAACCAGATTGGACCAATAACAGCGGAGTTATGGCCCTTAATTTAGTTAAAAATGCTATATTTTGCCTCGTTAAGACAATAGGGCCTTCATTTTTCATCCGAACTTTACCAAATTTTAGCAGATGGTAAATATCAATGAAAGCTAGGATAAGTTCGAAAACCAGCCAGATCGGACCAGTAACAGTGAAGTTATGCCCTTAATTTAGTTAAAAAAGCTATATTTTGCCTCGTTAAGACAATAGGGTCTTCATTTTTCATCCGAACTTTACCAAATTTTAGCAGATGGTAAATATCAATGAAAGCTTGGATAATTTCAAAAACCAGCCAGATAGGACTAGTAACAACGGAGTTATGGTCCTTGATTTAGTTAAAAATGCTATATTTTGCCTCGTTTTCATTTTTATTTTATTTTTATAAATTTTTTTTTTTAATTTTTTAAATTTTTAATTCGTTTTTTAATTCGTTTTTTAATTAATTTTTTTTAATTACTTTTAACGAAATTTGACGCAACTTAGCAGGATTTCTAGTTGTGCCTCTTGCGTTTTTTTCTGGTTCGTTGATTTTTGATGGAGTTATGGCCCCTTGACATTTTTACTTTAAATTTCTTGTGTGCGCTACTCCTGAACGCCTTGTTGGATTTCTATGTAATTTGGCAGGAAGCCTCAGTATGACATCTAGTTGTGCAAATCGCGGTATATCAATGAAATCTTGGACAGGTTAAAAAACCAGCTATATCTTGTTAGTAATGACAGAGTTATGGCCCTTGATTTGTTGCAAAATGCTATATTGTATTTCCTTTGTTAAATCTGTAGCTGCTTCATTTTTTATCTGATCTGTACCAAATTTGTTTAGAATGTTAATATAAACCCCCCACCCATTTTGATGAAATTAAACAATACCCATGCCAGACTAGACACAGCAGACTTATTGCATAATTACAAGGTGAACAATCTAGGGCCATCCCGGCCCTCTTGTTTTTGCAAGGTTTTAAAAGAAGTACTGATGGGAATTTTATGACGACAACCCTTGATATAATTTCCGTTTTAGCCAGTAGAGCGTCCACAGGCCCTCTTGGGCCTCTTGTTGTTATCTCATATCGGCGTAATTAATTGATGCAGTTATATCTATCAATAGTAAACAATCGAAGGATTAAACCGAGGTACAACTTTTCACTTTTAGAGAACGGTGTTTTTGACTGATTTTACAGTTTGAGTCGAGCAGAACGATTGCCGAAATGATTGTTTATGTTAGAAAGAAATAACGTTTGTTTTATTTAGCAAGACATTTTATTAACGTAAAGATCATCAGTTCTCTGAAAACGGTCAAAACAAAAGAGAAAATCGCTATTTTTTTCAAGAAGCAATCCTTACTGTGATCGTCGCACATAATTTCCACAGAAAGTTAGGAGTCATAGTTTTACGCAAAGCACTCTTTTTAATGTGTTTTGGAGATGTATTTCTATAATTTCATTGATAAAATGTGTAATTAAAAGTATCTGATATCGTTGTTTGCCAAATGAAAGTAGCATATTGTCTCGTTATGCAAATGTCATTGGTTTTCATGCTTTAAAAAACGTCAATTGCAATAACAAATTAGGATGTGTTGCACCCTGTAATACTCGAGGTTAACTTTAGAGCCCACCAAATCAAACTGAAAATTGAAACATAGAGAATTTTAAGGCAAAAACAACAAATTTATACAAAACCATACTTTACTATTTCATACTTTCATACTCCAAATATACTTCAAAGTCCAGCAAATAAAACTGAAGTTTTAAAAAAATCAAAGAAAGGAGTATTATCCCTTCCATAACTATCCCATCTCAATACAGTGCCTGGATATTTTTCTGGGGCTAACCCTGGGTAGGGTCTAAGACTAGTAAATGTATTGCTTTTGATTATTCTGATATATATCAATTATTTATTTATTGGTGCAAATGACTACTGTGCATTTCAGGGTACCTATGCGTCGAATATGAATCGAGATTTTCCTTTATTACTTTCTATATGTTTTCATACCTGACACGATTGAATAGAATAAAAACGGACGCTCCTGAATCTGTTTTCAATCTTCGCGTAGCCATCCTCTAAGCTTCTCAAAGCCAATAAATCATTTTGAACCCCCATGATTACAATAAGTCACATGTAATTTTATTGACAGCCAAAACTAAAATGGCGACGGCGGAACATTCCATTTTTCTAGGGTAGGGTGACTTAGAAAATCAGTTGACCAACAGTGGTGTAAATAACAAAATATAAATGCAGTATACTATTTACCTACCCTTTATTTGCTAGATATAATGGTTTCCATTCCAAAATAAAGGATAAGTATGATTGATTGCCGGAGGAGCTGAACATTGAACAACAACATCACCCTTCATAACCTACGTTTTACTTGGTACATCCGTACCCTATAAACAGACATGCGCAGACGACAGTGTAAACAATGGTGACAAAATGAATTTTAGGCTTTGCGAAGCATACCGGATGGCTATGGCAAGATTGTAAACAGATCCAGGAGCGTCTTTTTTTCATTCTATCTAACCATATTAGGTGTGAAAACATATAATAAGTAATAAAAAAATATATTGATTCATATTTGACGCATAGGCACCCTGAAATGCACAGTACTTGTTTTTGTTGGATTTCATTAACACTAAATAAAACATTAATATGACTCTCATTTGATATAACACCATACAGGTAAATTTCAGAACTCAGAGTTTTTCTAACGGACTCATACATTCTGAAGGCAGTGAGTCCCAGGACTCGTAATCACCAAATTGTAAAAAAATCACTGCTAGTAAAACAAGCACCAAGTGCTTGCCAACTTTTCATTAGCCTTTCAGAATTGTCTAAATAAAGAAAAAAACACCTTAGTTTAAAAAACCGGTTAAGAAATAAATATTTTACAGTCAAAATACTTTTTTGATAGGACTTTTCCCATGCAAACTACTTGTTGCTGGAACATCTAAAATAGCTTCATTTAACTTTAATTTTTGTCTCGCCTTTTTGAAGAAAAAAAGAGACATAGGTGTTGTTTTTCCAGCGGCGGCAGCGTCAACATTTAAGTTTTGCGTTTAGGTCATTTTCTCACAAACTGTATACACTAGACCTTTCAAACACTAGACCTTTCAAACATTGCTTATAGTTTTATCTTGGGTGGTACATCGCAACGTGACAAAGCAAATGTGGAAGTGACATTGACCCTCCAAGCAAAGGGCAGATAACTTAATAATTTTTAGGTTCAACTTTTGCGTTTAGGTCACTTTTTCACAAACTATGCACTAGACCTTTAAAACTTTGGTTATAGTTGTATCTTGAGTGGTACATCGCAACGTGACAAAACAAATGTGGAAGTGACCTTGACCCTCCAAGCAAAGGGCAGATAACTTAATAATTTTACCTTCAACTTTTGCGTTGAGGTCTCTGCGCAGACTGTATGCACGACACTTTTCAAACTTCATTTATAGTTGTATCTAGGGTGGTACATCGCAACGTGACAAAGCAGATGTGGATGTGACCTTGACTCTCCAAGCAACGGGCTGATAACCTTATAATTTTTATGCCCCCGAAGGGTGGCATATAGTAATCACACTGTCCGTTCGTCTGTACACTCGTGTCCGCTTCATAACTCTGACAATAATGGACAGATTTTCAAATAACTTCGCACAATTGCTCACCACAACAAGACGAAGTGTCGCGCACAAAAACCAGGTCCGTGGCTCCAAAGTCAAGGTCACACTTAGAGGTCAAAGGTCAAATTCCGTTCGTCTATGCACTCGTGTCCGCTTCATAACTCTGACAATATTGAATGGATTTTCAAATAACTTCGCACAATTGCTCACCACAACAAGGCGACGTGTCGCGCACAAAATCCAGGTCCGTGGCTCCAAGGTCAAGGTCACACTTAGAGATCAAAGGTCAAAATCCGTTTGTCTGTACACTCGTGTCCGCTTCATAACTCTGACAATAATGAATGGATTTTCAAATAACTTCGCACAATTGCTCACCACAACAAGACGACGTGTCGCGCACAAAATCCAGGTCCGTGGCTTCAAGGTCAAAATCTGTTCATCTGTACACTTGTGTCCGCTTTGTACACTTGTGTCCGCTTCACAACTCTGACAATAATGGATGAATTTTCAAATAACTTTGCACAATTGCTCACCACAACAAGACGACGTGTCGTGCACAAAATTCAGGTCCGTGGCTCCAAGGTCAAGGTCACACTTGGAGATCAAAGTTCAAAATCCGTTTCGTCTATACAATCGTCTCCACTTCATAACTCGGACAATAATTGACGGATTTTCAAATAACTTTGCATAATTGCTCACCACAACAAGACGTCTTGTCGCGAAAAAAATAAATCATTTTTCACATTTTTAGCTTTTTCATTTTTCCGACACCCAACTCTGAATTATACGCACGGGCGTATAGGAGTATGCAGGAGCACAGACTAACTCTATTTAGCTAGGAGCCAGCTGGGCCCCTGACTTAGAATTTTTAGGGGCCCAGCCCAAAAGTTAGGGGTCCAACAAAATATTATTTTATTTTACCACTCTCACTCTGGTGCATAATTTCCGTGTTTATTGAATATTATAAACAACATTACTAATCATTACAAGTCCAAGTTATCTATTTAATTATAAATAGAATTGTTAATAAGTTTTGTTATAAATGATCACAACTAGAATATGTAAATTATTGTAATAAAAGATTAAAATTAAAGATTAGATATTATTAAATTAATGTTTTATTTTTTATATAAATATTTCATGTTGACATACAGTTTTAAAATTAATGTATGAGACCTTTTCTATCAACATGATTCTCTGCCATATAATTATTATTGATGATTTCTAAAAGCACCGCATTTTGTTAATGTCCAAATAACCGGAAGTGAAACCTAATTATTTCCCCTTCAAATTATAACACGAATTTACAATCATGTGTAAAATAAACACTACCATGTCTGTTTTAATGTTGATTTTATACCAGCAAATGTTACTTTTACTCTTGCACATCTAATTTTACATTGACATTCGAAGTGCAGAGTACCGTAACATGCCGTTTTGTGGAAACCGTACATCGCAACATCTCGAACATTGTCTTGTTTCCGCAGTGGAAAAATAAAAACACATTTGTTTTGTTATTATTTTGTTAAGGGTTTGTCTATTTCGGCCAAAAGTATGTAGTTCACGGGACCAAAGCAAAATCAGCGGGGTAAAATCCTCGAACTTAAATGTTTGTGTTGAATGATTACCCTTTTTTTTCCATTTTTTGGATTGAATATTTTTGGTCGCCACATGGGCGCGTGAAAGTCAAATTGTGGTCGCCCAGACCATTTTTTACTCGCCAATGGTGACTGGGCGAGTGCTAATTTGTGCCCCTGAGTATGCCTTTTTACGCCCCTGGCTGGAAGTGTGGCGGTGGTTTCAAATTGAATGACTCAGATTTTTTAGATCTATAATAATTTATAAAATTAAATTAATGTTGATTGTTTTGGAAGGCGCTTAAGTAACAGTGATACCTGCAGCGTGACGCCCAACCCTAAATCCGCACATGTTTCATTTGAAATTACCAGTTTGAATTGAGCGTATTAAGGTGTCCGATTGTAGCATCCACTATTTTACCAGGGGTATGGTACAGTCGGACACTTTCATTTTGTCAAATAAATGAACCCAACGATGAACGAATATACATTTTTATAATTTAATCATTAACTACGTAACTTAATTGTACAAATGGACACAAATTTCAAAGAAGTACGACCAACAAGATCGAGTAATATCGCAGATTTGCTGGTGCGGTTAACAGGATGCGCCTATATGAAATGTTTGTAAATGGCGCCAAAACAGGTTTTGATGACGTATGAATTATTTGAAAAATCAAAAAGTGTGTTACACTTTGCATAATAATAACAAACTCAAAGCTAAGAACATTAATTTTTAATGGATCAGATTATGACATCATACGTGATTATACCGGGAAGTACTCTCAAACGATGTTGTGAGTGTAATCAAGCGTCCGATCGTACTGGGCTGACCCTAGTTACGATTCTAATTTGATATGATCATTTAGGGACTCGAGGCACAACATATATAAAACTGGTTTTATCCTCCTGCATAAAGGGGCACTGTATGGGGTTACAACTTGAGGAGCTTGCAGTAATTTACTGTTGCAGAGTTTCGGCCTTTTGACGCTAACTCCTTCTGTACCTTTTGAGATTTCAAGTTCAGGTGTGTATTTCTTAATTAAGGATGTGTAGATGCACATTAAGTTTTCGTATTTTGGCTCCATCTGCTGGAGCCCCTAGTGGGAATTGGGTAAAAACCCACAAATACACATCATATTTGAAGCTTGTTTTGTCCTCCTGTTTAAAGGGTCCTCTCTACAAGGCTACAACTTGGGGAACTTGCAGTAGTTTATATGTTCAATTTCTATTTTGTTCAATGCAGGGCAAAGGGTTTTGTCATAAGTGCTACAACAACTAATGTTTTCCTACAAATTGGAGAATCATACTTTGTTCCCTGGAAATGCTCATATAAAGTGAGGTTATATGCGATGGCCTCCTCATCGACTTTGCAAATCCTCAAATGGCACTTTATCTTGGTAATTGAAAAAAGCGTTGACAAATAAAAAAAAAAAAACTAGTTTAATACTTTGATACTGCCATATCTGACACCTTCCCTCCCCTTCCCCAACCATAGACTCCATGCAGCCATTAGAGCGATATAGGCCCTCTTTGGCCTCTTGTTTCACAATAGCTGATGCTTAAGTCCAGTTGCCAGGGTTAAGTTGCCATTGTCATAATTTTACTATACGCAACATCATTATATTTCAGATGTCAAGCTTTTATTTGTGTATTTTCTCTTAAAAAGTAATAAAAACCTGCCTCTTGTTGTAGTCATCAATATAAGACATTATTTTCTCATTGCAGCTTGGAGTATTGCTGTTGAAACCTCTAGTTGATGCTCTTAGAGATTTACTTATATCAGAGAGACCTGAGACTGAAAGAGAATATGGAAAGAGAATTCTCACAACACTTTCTCTATTAGCCATTATGAAAAAACTCAATTTTGCAAATTTCAAAATAGAGGAAAGTCTGAGAGGCAAGATATGCAGATCTTTAATAGTTCATCCTGTGCAAGAAACCAAATCATGCAAAGAATTGGACTTCATTGATACACATTTTCCAAAGAAAAGGTTTGAATATAAATATTTCCCATTTTAGCTCTACTGGCCGATGGCCAGTTGGCCTGTAACCATGTCTGTTGTCCATTGTTCGTCCATCCTCCGTCTGTATCATATTCATTTTGCATCTGATCCTTACCAAACCTGGCCAGGGTCTTAATATCGATTAAAAGCTCGGATGAGCATTGAAAATCACCAAAATTAGGATAATAAACATCAGAAAGTTGACCCTTAATTTAATGAAAAATGCTATATTTTGCCTTGTCAACATTCTAGCACCTTCAATTTGCATCTGATCTTATACCAAAACTTGGCCAAAATCTTAGTATTCATGAAAGTTCGAACGAGTTAGGCCACAAAAAATTAATTACCTGGTCTCAGGCCATTTTTTCTGAGAAGAGATGCGGGCGGAGCGCATTTTTTATTACAATTTTACAGTGGTCAACAGACAAGCGGGCGATTTTTTTTTATCCAAACTTTTAATTCCAATACATGTATTGATGCAAAATATCTCGAAATACATGTGCAGTAACCAGTTGATCAGCTCATCTCTATTGTCGATCATTACCTTATCATTTTTTCCCCGACTTATGCTTCTTTCAATCACAATAAGTCCGTAGATTTGTATTAGATCACGCATGAACTTCAATCGACTCGATGACACACCGCCATTATTGCATGTTGTTGTGAGACTTTGTCGATTAGACGCTTGGAATAAATCGCCTGTTCTGTAGCACCTACTAGTTCCAAGCGCTCAAGCGTCTGACTCTCCTAGATTGGTACCCGGTACAACTGCAACACTCACAAGCTAGCGAGCAGAGCGCAGATAGTCGGCCGCGCACCAGTCTACCCACAAGGGGATTCCCCTGAGGTAGTTGCATGTAAAAACCGGAACGAACTTGGATGCGGACTTTTTTTTCGAAATTTTGGTAGCGCATTTCCAATTTTTATTTTATTACTTTTGAGATAAAATCGGCAATGCGGCACCAAAAAAAGACATGCGGGTGGCCCTAGGAAATCACCAATATCTGATAATAAACATAATAGTTACAACTTTGTCACTTGAGTTTAAGGAGAACGACAAAGGTAAAGGTCACTGTGACTTTCATATGAAAATTGGTTTCCGCTCACTTTAGAGAATGGCTGCATGGATTGGATTTTACATTTGCAGAATGGCTATAAAGTTTGAAGACGGTGGGTGCAGTCCTTCAAAAGTTATTGGCGTAAATGAAAGTGTGATGCTGAAGACCACAAATAATGTTAAAATTAGTAAATCTACTGCCAATAAGAAATATTAAAGGGAATGTAGCGACACAGCCAAACCATCTTTATTATTGAGAGTTCTGCATTACTTGAATAAGGGGGAAAGAATTATCAAAATCGGATAATAAACAAAGAAGATATGATCATTTGAAGTTTCTGTTGAAACGGATATGGAGGCGGCCATTTTGAAGAGCTATGACATCACGGTTCTAAATGACCATATATGGAATATTTATAATATGAAAATTTACTTATTTATAGGGCGAAAATGACAGCAACTGTTGAAAAATGTGTTATACTTAATGGCAATAATGCTTTATATGACCAGTAAAAAAACCCATTGATTTGCAGTGATTTTCTTTGTTTTGAATGATATTATCACTATTCCATATATGGTAATATGAACTATGACATCATAGTTCTAAAAATGGCGGCTCCCATATTAGTTTAGAACAACCTTTAAATGGTCATATCTTTTTTGTTATCTCCGATTTTGATAATTCTTTCACCTTTTCCAAGTTTTCAGAACTCCCAATAACAGATATTGTTTCGGCTGTGGTCGGCTACACATTCCCTTTAAGTATAGCTTGCGCGATGCCTAGTAGATTTTGAACTTCCGGTTATATTACGCGACTTAAATGTTCCAACATCACAAAACATGGGACAATTTCGGCCGAATTTATTTGTTCACTCAATAGTAGTATATCTGCCGTATATGCAAACTTCTCATGCCCGCATCCTCCTTTATGATTCTGAATCCGGCATCATGGGTTCAAAGCCCCAATGGCGCCAGTTTGTTACTTTGGTAAAGAGTATGAAAGGAGAAGTCCTTAGACATAAATTTTCCATAGCCTCAGCCGTCGGGTAGTGACGTAAACCAGACCGGTTCTCAGTGTATCGGAGTTTATCTGTCGAGCACGTTACAGAACCATAGGAATCCATTTAACAGTAAGAGTTGGACACGGTGACAAATTTCCTATCCTATCCTTCCGCTCATTCTGGGGTGGCTCGAAATAACCGAAAACATATGTTTATACGCCGATACATTTCACATTTTTTTATGAAGAGTAAAGATTCTGTTTCGAGCTAAATCAGTCTATATGCCATTGCAAAGCCAGATTCATTTGAATTGGCAAGACCACTCCAGTGAAAGATATTTAATCATACTGCTTATATCAGATCACTGAGAACTTTAGATTTCAAACAGAGATGTTGAAAACTCTTACAGCAGAAAATGTTGACTTCTTTTGATCATCACACTCTATGTATGTTAGGTTCTGGTGAACTTCGTGATATGGTTGTCTTAGACAACTTCATCATGAAATTGCTGAAGGAATTCAAGGCTGGGAAATTTACCGTACAGAAGACCATGTTCATGAGGCAGACCAATGCATATGTAAGGGACAGGAAGGGGTGTAGGGTTAACAGAAAATTTAGCTGCACTCAGAAGGTGGATGTTATCCTGACTTGAAATGCCGTTCATAAGTTCTAAATAAATTTCAGCCAGTCCAGCAAAAAAGTAGACTTGACTGAGGACCTGAGGACACTCGCCACCACGACCAGCAAACCAAGCGTTCAAATATGTTTATGAAACAGTTAAATTCTAGCTTTCACAATGGAAATGGGCAACCCGTTTCCAGGGGGAAAGTAAAGACTTTTGTATCACAAGAGACCACAGGTCATTCAGTAGCGAAATATTATCCGAATATTAAGAAGCATAGGTCACAAGCAGTACATGCATTTGTGAAAGAAAGGATGACTGAGTGGACATGCTCTTTATATTATGAGGCTGGCGTGGCGCAGTCGGTAGCGCGGCGGATTTGTAACTGCTAGGCCCCCGGGTTCAATCCTCCGTGGTGCACTAAGTTCCCGAGGTGTGTCTTGGGGCGAGACACTTTCCCTTAGCCTCGGTCTGTCGGATGGGGAAGTAAACCGGGCGGTCCCGTGTATGGGTCTATCCTCCGAGCACGTTGAAGAACCATAGGATTCTATTCGATATAAGAGTAGGGCAGGTACCCGGATTCCTATGTATCCTTCCCCTCTCTCTGGGCAGCTCTAAATAACCTATACAGTGTTGATGGAGCCGTTAAACAACATCAGTCAGACTTTTATTATGAAAATTCCTCGACAAACAATTATCACTTTTTGGTGATAGACCTCTATCCTTACGTCTTATAATAAACACACTAATTCGTCTTTAGAGGTGACTGTGCTTTAAAACTATACATGTAGGTTGCTTGACAAGAGGAGGTCATCTAGCGATTTCATATATTATATAGCAATCAAAGCATATCCACCATCATAAAAGACTGAAAAAAAATTGAGGTCTTGTTGAAAAGCATGACCTTCTTAGTTGCTTCTATACATTAAGTGGAAACAGGTTGTTGTACAGAACAGTCGTCACAGTCATCGTATGGATGGAGCCGCAAATCGTTACCTGTCTTCCATGCAATTACCCGGCTTGTGACACAATGTCACTCTTATAGGAAAATGGCAAGAAAAGTGCAGGGACATTTGGCACTGGCTTACCATCATTCATGAAATTAGTGAAGGCGACCAGCTTTGTTGTTGAAGATTCTATGACAGCGATTGAACTATGTGTAATACATTTGTATGACAGAACTAGTTAGAGTCTTGATAATAGCATTATCAGAATGTGAAATGTTCACGAAGAGGGATCGGTCCATGGAAAGACTGCCACCGACGCATTCAGCTATTAAACATCATGTAGTGCATTGTGCTATTGGACAGGTCATGTTTGGAGGCAAGCGCTAATCTTGAAGTAATATTGACCAGTCCTGTAGATTGGCAGAAAAACCTGACCTGTGAACATGTTTATCAAAGTGGACAACATTACAGAAAGAAGGTCTTAGTGCCCACAAACTATCAGATGTGGACTGCGGCCAGAAGAATGTTCAACACGCTGCAAATGGGTGTAAAGCTGCACTCCAATGCACTGCCACCTGATCTTGCAATGGGTATGTGAAAGAAATCAAATATCTGTTAAGAGACGTAGAGATGAAGCAAATATCAGCTCTAAACAAACAGTAAAGAAAAGCTCTAAAAATCAATGTCATTGTCCATCATTATCACAATCGGAAGTAGCGAATTATTATTGCAAGCGTATTAAGACGTCCCGTAGTTTTTCCTACATAACTTACATTGTTAAATTTTTAATATTATACATAATAGTTTAAAGCAATTTGTTTTTTTGCATATTATTAAACTGTTGGATTATATTGCACCAATAATATATTTAAACCTGATAGAGTAAGACTAAAACAAAAAACTCACAATTATATTTAATTATATGCAAGCAGGTATAAATTCAAAGTGATACTAGATAAATAAATCGAGAATTTAATTTCAGTGTTTGATAAAGACTTCAGATTGCCATGTGTCCCTTTAAAGTCCCCCCCCCCCCCCCACCCCCCCACCACCCACTTTATGTTCATTTTGTCATTTTTTTATCATGCTCATTCAAGGTGTTCTTCAGACACTGCATATGCAAATGTGGAAACCTGGCTCCATCGTAAATGGAGTGTCTATAATAGAATTTGCAGCAACTCTGCAGTTCTGCAGGTTAGAAGGTTCTAGGCCCATTCTCCGATTTTATCTAGATGTAAAGGAGGGATGAGCCTTGCATGTTCATCCCTGTTTGGCGCCATGTAATCTTTCTTGTGTTGGTGCACCGGTAAAACCCAATTCAATACATATAATTAATAAATTTTGAGTTTTCCATGTTTTTTTTCTTATTTAGTACTATTATTAGGGCTTTCCACCTTTCAGTGGAAAGACCTCTTGTGCTCGTTCTGTTTATTCTTTTTATTATATTATTATTCTTCTGGTGACCGCCACTTTTCATAGTAGCATTGGTCGCAGAGGCATCACAATTTTAGGCAGTGGTAGAGCTCTGTCTAGAATAGTGCCGCGAAGCTTTTGGGGGTCATGACGTCATCCCAGTGGCAGCCATGACGTCATCAGACAAAATGTGTTCGCGGGTAATTCTCACAAACATTTATAGTCGGATTTGAATGACCATTAAACAGATTGTAGAGTCAGGGTCTAGTTGTGCTTGAATGTAAAAACGTGTCCTCTATGTAAAACGTCTTGACGTCAGTGACGTCACATGTTACGGAAAAGTCCTTTTTATTTCAATGATTGCATTTTTTTATGTTTTTTTTAGTGTACAATCCATCAGTGTCATTGTTTCAAATCGACTGACAGTTTTAACGTAATGACGTCATTCAAAATGGCCGCCAATGACGTCAATTAGAATCTTGTAATTGCCTATATCTCCTTTATTATTATATCGGGTTTTGATGCAACTTTCACAGCCTGTAGGAAAATAAGATGTGTTGTGCCCAGAATGTCGAAAATTATCATGGACGCATCACAAGATGGCCGCCACTGCGTCATGAACAAATCTAGTTGCGCAAGATCTCCACATTTATAGTCGGATTCGAAATGAAACTTTTACCAGATAGAGAGATTCGAGGTCTAGTTGTGCATGAATGTAAAAACGTGTCTCTATATATAACGTCCTGACGTCAGTGGACGTCATAATATTATGTAAATCCCTTTTTTTTCTACTGATTGCATATATTGAGGTATTTTTAATGCAAATTTATCAATGTCATTGTGGGAATTGAGACGCTGGACAGTTTTATAACGTCCATGAGACGTTATCCAAAATGCCGCCATGACGTCATTTAGAAATCTTGTAA
>JAWPHD010023878.1:0-20858 GCA_037043455.1 Cyrtodaria siliqua
CTTTTATAACACACATTAATTTTGTTACGTATGTATTAATCAAGCTCAGAACCTCCTCTGACTATATTTTTCTTTTTGCTACCACTTTATGCTCCCTGGTCAGCGGACTTATTTACCATTTCGTTTAAAATATGTTAGAATAGAATATTACATAGTAATTTATAACCAATGCAAAGGAGAGTACTAGCACTTTTGCCAAACGATAATAATCAGAGCCGACTTGGTGAAACTGGAGCTAAACTTGGAGCCAAATTTTTAATCAGGTTTTATGAGACTATCAGAGCCTCCTCTGGCTATATTTTTTCTTTTTGTCACCACTTTCTCCAAGTAAAGAATTAGGAGCATAGACTAGAATTCATTTAAAAGTAGGATTCCAGGAACTCCTTACACCTTAAATAATGAATAGAAATATACTTTATATCTGTATTTATACATATACAGTATATATATTTTTCTTTCCACCAACATTTATTTGTAAAGGACAGTTTTTTTTATTTGATTATGTAAAAAAAAAAAAAGAAAAAAAAAAGATATATCCGAAATTATGTACCATCCGAACTACTATGACACCGCACATTCACGGCCCGAACATTTCACAAACATTCAATCGAAATACCATCAATAATGATTTTTTTTCATGCAATAGTGTGTTTTTAATGACAAAAACGGTATTTCTTATCACAAAGGAAAGAAAACACAACCCTAATAGCAGAATAATGAGTTTTATGTCAACAATTGTCGACCTCAAAGTTGTGACAAACTGCCGACACGAAGCCAGGCAAAATATTCAAACTTCTTATTGTTTCAATGTGTGTATAACACATTTTAATTACTTTATTGCAAGTGTTTTCACAGTTCACAATACACATTGGAGTATTTTGTCTTGAGGAACTTGAGCTCCAGTAAAACTGATGTTTTTGGGGATTTTTTTTTTTTTTTTTTTTTTTTTAGACAGGCCCGACGGGCTCCTCGTCTGCAAAATGAGACAGGCCCGGAATGGATTTCGAGGAGCCCCGGGCGTCGGGCTATCCTATTTCTTGAGCACTGCACGGAAGTGAAATTATCACTGGCAAAAACAATCGATTGCTCTGATAATAAATTAAAGAATCTGTTACATTTATTCCTACACTTGACAGATTTACATACCTTTCATTACTGTATGCCAATTTAAAAGATTTCCTGGACTGATAAATTGAAAACTGTTTGCAAAATGTAATTCACTGCATAAAACTTGTGGGTGGGATATGGTACGCAAAGGCAAATTGAGTTCTTTTAGTTTGAAACCGTTCCTAAATTTGAACCTTAGTGGAAGCCCTGTCTTATGACAGGTACCAGAGTGTCACATCTCCTGCAGAACCTCCAGGAACGTAGAGCCAAAGCAAAGGTCATCTTGCTATACAGAATAGTACACCTGCTCAACGACTTTAAAAGTGAAGAGTCAAATGACCCTCGACTCAAAATTGAAATGTCAAAAGTCAAATATAAATCAAACAAATCGAAGCGCCCAGGGTTCCGGAAATACGGTTGCCCGACGCCCCGGGCAAGTGGATTTTGGGTGTGGACAAGTGACCTTCGCAAATCTGGTTGCCCGCCACTTGCCCGACGGACATTTTCATTCCAGAACAAATCAATTGACAAACTAGCCATATCAGAATTTCATTTTGATAACTGAATAAAACTTGCCGCTGTTTTTCGCCGCTAGCGATTGTTAATAAGATCAAACAACTTTCGGTACAAATCAACAATCTCGCCCCAGGCAGCTTAATTTGTGGCATTATTTCAATAAACAACCTAATTAACCCACACGCGCATTTCACGCCGTTTGAAAACAACAATCCTGACACGACCATCAGACGTGTTTCCATCGGCCAATGAAATCGCGGCAATTTATATGTCCGTGACCTTCCAACCATAAATTCAGAAAACTCTGAACGTCATTTGGACCTTTCACCAATCAAATCAGAAAACTCTTTCTTAATTTGCTAATTTAATGTGTCAAAATAATGATTGACAGACCCGCGTGACGTTATGTTTTTGTTTAGATAATTTTGCCGAAGATTTTTCGTAACGAAAATACATATCTTTTACTCGAAGCACTCGTTTACCAATGCGCTTTTATGAGTTATTTGGTGTATTTCATTGATATAATCTGTAATTAAACGTATATGGAAGTGCATACTACACAAATAAGTTGCATAACGTAGCGATATGCGCATGTCATGGGTTTTCGCGATTTCAAAACCAATCACGGTACTTTTTCTCAAGTTCTGAACTTTCGCTTTTGATAAATAAGGTTACTGCTACTACTTCTTAAACAATTCCTAGGGAACCCCTATTCATGCCTCTTGCTTTCAAATAATTCCCTTTAGTTAAAATACAAAGCCGTAGGAACTTTACCATGGTTGCAGAAATTGAGGGCCAACTGAATATTTTTAATAACGTTTTTGTCTTGTTTCTTTGCTTGTAGCACATTTAAATGAATACAATAGCTTCTTTTTTTTCTGTCAACTGGTTAATTGTACACACTGTGACATTAAAAGTTCCATACACTAGCTGCCAAGCATTTTTTTTGGATGGTCATCAAAAATGATGGGGTTGTGTGTGTGGTGATTGGTGGGGTGGGAGGGCGTAATAAAATGAGGTTGTATACTGTCTCATCATTTTATAATTTAAGTAACACAAAGATGTAATAGACACAAAAGAAGAAAATGCAACCATTTGATTTTTTTATATGAATAAATACAATGTATTAACTAATTCATAAAATACATTCTCCCTTCCTTTTCTAACTAAGTATAATGGTCCAAATTTTGCGGCGGTCCGTCCCATTTAACACGAATAATGGTCAGCGCCAATTTTTGGGGCAATTAAGTGTTCTTAAATGTGGGGCAAGTGACATTATGGGCAGGGCAAGTGACTTTTGAAAATCCACTTGCCCTGGGCAAGTGGATTTTCAAAATATTTCCAGAACCCTGGCGCCGTTTTATAAAACATCCTTTAATAACTTTAATTTTTGTGAATTCTGTAAATATTTTATTGCCAAGAAAGGTGTGCAAGGATATGCATTTGAACTACTTCATTTTACAATAATGTGTCATTATGTCAAAGATTCAAAGTTATGAAAGGCTGTTTAATAAGTTGGGGTCCACATCTGTTAAAATTATAAGTTATTGGTGATATTATAAGTTATTGGTGTTATTAATTGGTGTTATTATAACACTAACTCTCTTATTTTCTGCTTCTTCGGGGTCAGACTGCACCTATAAACGTCCGTATGTATAAAAATAAGGCACCCGAAGACGTCAAATAAATGAGACTACCTCAGACAGTGCATCCCTAACACACAGGCCGTTTCGTAGCCTGCGATGACATAAATGAAAATATACTTTTTTGCGCAATTTGTGTATTGAACATACATAAATAATAAAGTCCGTAACTCGACAGCACAAAAATAGTATGTCAACACAATATTTCACAATGCGTAATGTCCAGTAAGTTTTGACTGAACGATAACCCAGGTTAAAATACGCGCTGTTTATGTACATTTCGCCGATTTATAAATATTTAAATTATCCTCATTAAAATTATATTTCTTTGTTCTTTAAAACGTGCGTAAAACAAAATTAACAAACAACAAACACAAATAAAAAACAACAACAAACACAAATAAAAAACAACGTCAAGAAACTCAAATAAAGTCAATTTTATTTTTGCCAATTTTATATTTTTCACATGTTTGACCGCTAGCATTTGTTTTATCTCAGATTGGTCTAATTAACCAAAATCAATCAGAAGGCGGTAGCAATCAATTAAAAAGTTAATCCAATCAAGTCATAATAGTTTCCACCCGCAAAAAGCATCATAAACTTATAAATCATAATCATAAAGATAATCGTTAAATTATTAACACAATAGCAGCGATAAGACGGGGTCTTCCACAGGATTTTTTTAAGGGATAGGGGGATTTGCGCGATCGACGAATGGGGATGGGCTCGGGAAGGGGGTGTCACCCTTCTGGCACAGATAAAAAATTTTACTGACCAGTGGAAAGACGAGATTTGGCATATATCTAGTATCATAAGAAATGTAATAAAAAAATAATAAAAACCTATTTTTTGATGTAAATTTATTGTTTTATTGTTTTATTCATCTATTTATCAATAAAAACAACAATCAGCCATACAATTAACATTAGCCACATCATTCATAAACATTAACTACATCACTCCGAGTCTCAACACGTCATCACAGTGACGATCTCCTTGTTCTCTGTGAGTGCGTCATCTACCGCTCTGTTAAAATCAAAATCATCCAGAGTTGGACCATCCATGCAGATTAAGAGAAGGCTGTTGAGGGCGTTGTTCGACAGGTTGCATCTGTGTGTTGTCTTTACCCTCTTCAGTGTGGAGAAACCCCTCTCACAATCTAAAAAGAAGTGTTTTTTATTGTACAGTTAATATAAAAAATATGTTAAAATGAATATTGTCATGATCTGTTAATAATGACATACATGCAGCTCCAAATAATTATTTAATAAAACAGTAATTGCTTTTAATAAATATTGTATCATTTTATAAAACTGTATCCTACCTGCTGTGGAAGTTGGAAGCAAGAGCCCTATTCCCTCATACCCACTAGACTCAGGCTCAGACTCATTTAAATCACAAACTCTTTTAACACTAAGAGTCCTAGTAACAAATTTATCCATAATTCAATTCACTATGAAATCAAATGCACTGAGTGAATTGCATAAACACAATGTGAAGAAGACTGCATCAAGACCTGTTTATATTAAGTAAAATAACAATGGAATTGCTCATTATCTGAGACATAACTAATTGTTAAAAAGCAGACAAGACAATAAAACAGTTCAATTACTTACCATAATTATTTCACGGTTCTGGTTACGCTCCAAAACACCACTACACACAGTCCAGAAATCCAATATAGCTGCCTTTCGTTATGATCATCATTCTGTTAACACCAGCTTAATTGCATCCATTAAATCATTTATCCATAACTGGACCCAATTAATTCAAACACCATCATCTTTAATCTTATCTCCAACGTCTGCCGACTATCAAAACAATAAACAACATGCCACTAACTTTTAATCCAATTATGTACACATGCGGTCTATCTGTGTGTATTTCACAGCTGTTACAGCCACTGACACTTTATCGATCGCTACCTGAGTCGCTTGACTGCATACACACTTTATAGACGTGTAGTATTGGGAAACTGAAGGGATAGCGCAGTAAGATCAAAGGATAGCGGCACATTCCATTTTGGAATTAAGGCGTAGCGGGTGCGCTATGCTTAAATGGCCTGTGGAAAACCCTGTAAGATTACACAGTGACACCATTTACAGACAGGTTATTTCCGCCTCTGTGCCACAAGCTGTGAAAGCAGCAAATTTGATTGGTCGAGAGGCGATCAATGTCGTCAGGCAAGGTGTCAATCACTGTTATGCAGCACATGCTCATTATTGTGATGTTTGGGCTATCGAAAATAGGTACATGTGTATTGGATTGATGCTTGGAAGCAAATACACGTGCGTCATAAAAACGCACAGGTGGTAAATAAGCTGCTTCAGAATTGGGTCAAATTGAATTTCCATGCATCAAAATGCGTGTGTACGCGTCTATTGAGAACCCTGTCCATACCTCATTCCAACTGGAACCACTACCAGAGGCCACAATAGTCGCTTTCTGCAGTTACAAACCCTCATCCAGTAGCAGGCTTCAACCCCCCCCCTCACCCACCCCCCCCCCCCCCCCCCACACCCCAGCCCATACTATCCGACTTTGGAACATTCCTGCTGACCTGGTTGGACTCATTCAGACGACCTGGCAAACCACCAACTACTGCAGCGATGTTTTAACCTCACCAAACTGTACAGGAGCAATGTATATACGTTAAGTTGATGAGTGAGATTTTACCCAAATGTGAATATACTCGGTTCATTCTGAAATTCTACACTCAACGGCTATTTCTAAGCCTACTGTCAGACTGTAAGGATAAAAGCAGAGTAACACTCATTTTATCACCTATTGAAAATAAGGTAAATCTCAACAATTTGGTAATGGAAAATCATGAAATGCATAAAAAAAAGTTACCTGTATTGTAACTAGAACATGCCTTGGCTTTGAACAGTTAAGTTAGTTCAGTTCAATACGGCTGTACTTTTCACTGTCATTGTTCGCAAAATATTGCTCACTGCTTATTCTACCGTCAGGCGGCGCTTCAACATCCGGTCAAATCTGGGGGTAGGTATTAAAACGCGGACTAACACGCGCGGACTAGCGGACTGCGGACCAATATGGTATAAAATGCGGACCATCAGTCAGGACGCACGGGAACGTAAACACGTGCATAGACCTAAGTATTCTACTAATTTCACCACAGTAGTTTGACGCAAAATAGTCCCATTATCGGGTCACGTGCTGTGTAATTGAAATGTGTATGACCTTATAAAACACAGTGACACTATAAATCGAAAGTGACTGTATAAAAAACGTCAAAAGTGTGCATGTACATGTGTTATATAATGTTCTTTGATATAGTTGTTGAATAAATGTCTCAAAACTCTTTACTTGTCATTATTGTGATGAACGCCGTTCGTTATTAAATGTTGACGTTTTTTAAATCCATTTTATTGTCAAAAGTTCATTTTGCGCGCCCATTTGGTGTCATCACAGATTTTCCTAATATTTTGGAATTAGATAGTCCGATACCTCGACTACGTTTTCTGAAAACATTAGGAAAATCTGTGATGACACCAAATGGGCGCACTAAATGAACCATCCTCACTAACGGAAAGTTCGTTAATCAGCCCCAATGGCTGAAATATGCGGTGTGAACATTCTGAACCATGTAAATTGACGATCTCGAAATTAGGGATCAACTGCCCAACAGTGTGTGAGTTATTGAACAATATTAACATATCACCCAATTAAAACAATCGAACTAACAGTATTTCGGTAAACTATTTATAACGTATTCGATATTTGAAAAATACCCCCATGCGGAACCTCAGGAAAGGAAGACGCCATTTTGTCTGAAAAGTGGCACTTCGGGTCAGCGTTTTTTTCTAATTTGAGAGGATTTTATCAGAATATGGCCCACAAGGAATGTTATAAAGTGTTATAATGAGGAGTTTAAGCAAAATAAAATGGTAAGTATCATGTTATGTTGGATACTTTCGTTGTAACTGGTGTTAAATGACGGACCTGCGAACAGCTGATTTTGTTAAAAATGCAGGAAATTTGGCTGCTGGACGTGAGACCCCAAATGGGCGGTTTGGGAGGCTTTTCGCGAAATATTTTTATTAAAAAGGCGCAATTTTTACAAATCATTGATTGGTTGAAATTTGTATAGTTGTTCACGATTGTTTAATAACTTTTTAATGCGCTAAAATTTAAAAAATCGGTCTCTTTGTTCCTGCCTGCTTGTATGGTTAGACATTTTTTTTCACATTGGGTCGAATTTCCGTAGTTCTTGGTCAAAAAAGCGATTTTTCAGTTCATTTTGGAAATATTTGATTTTAAGAAACACATTTATTTTATTTATTTGCGATTTATATTTAAGTACTATTTTGATGGTTTTGGCGTGATATTTGTTATTTGGCAATAACTTAAACACAGTTGGTGTAAATCGTGTTAGGGGGCATCTCACAGTTATTACAGAACGTTCGCGGTGCACAGTTCTGTTTACAGTCCACACAGCTGCAACATTTTTTTCGTCATTTTTGTAGAGACTGCTCATTAAACTTGTTTATAGATCTACTTTAGATTAAAATTTGACATCAGTATTGTTTCATAATTATTTTTTTAGTTATTTGTAATTTACAATATATTTTAATGTTCATTTACTGCAGATGCTATAGCCAGTGTCAAAATTCGCAAGTTTTAAAATTAGAAAATTGTTTGAAAATTAACATTTTGTTTTTTCGGATTCTTTGAATGTTACTGTGCTAGAGTAGCTTGTTTGCGTTGATTATTTTGTACAACTGAACTAGGATATGTAAGTACACAGGCTTAGGATATTGATTGAACTCTGTCTATAATTGTTGTATGTATGTGTGCATATATAAACACACCCAGTGACCCTTCATTTTGTATAAGGGGCGTCCGTGGCCAAGTGGTTAGAGTCTCTGACTTGAAATCACTTGCTCTTCACCACTGTAGGTTCGATCCCTCAGGGACATAGGAATCTTTATGTGAGGAAGCTATCCAGCTGGCTTGCGGAACGTCGGTGGTTGTACCCAGGTGCCCGCACGTGCACGAAAATTGCCCGGAGGGGCACCTGGGGTCTTCCTCCACGAGTGGAAGCTGGAAAGTCGCCATATGACGACAGCTGTAGGTGCAACTATAAAATTCAATTCAATTCGTTTTGTATAATTAATGCACATTTTAATAAAAGGCGGTCCGAGTTGGCTAAAGGGGGAGGCTTATCTGTGACATGGAACTGTAATGTATATCTGTTTGTTTATTATATACATAGCTTCAACATATTCAGGTACCAAATGTATAAAAAAAAAAAACATTTTTTAAAAATAGTGTGTTGTTTTTTATACATTCCTGGACGGATGAATTGAAAACTGTTTGCAAAATGTAATTCACTGTATAAAACCTGTGGGTGGGGTATGACACGCAAAGGCATTTTTTTTATATAATGATGTCCTCAAATAATTTCTTTTATAAACATACCTATGATTATAAATATCCTTTTTTTAACACTTTAGATCCCCTCCACCCCCAACACCACGCGGAATCATTGACTCGACTGAGTATGAATGCCATGCCCAAACACTGGAACTTCCTAAATTTTCCCCATGAACTTCCAAATTTGATATGCAGGAAGTTCAGACTTCCTAAATTTGAACCTTAGTGGAAGCCCTGGTGATATGGAACCACATGGTTGATAAAATTTAATAGAACCCTTAATAGAAGTTTACAACATCATATTTAAACATGTTCAGCATGTTTTGCAGTTAAACTATATAATAATTACCTTATTATTGCAAAATTTCATAAAGAATATCAACAGAAAACTATTTTCAACCCCAAAATAGAGCTTTTGCTAACTGTATGTAAAGCGTCTTATGATGGTCAAAACAAGACATACTTAAGCCATATAGCTAATACATAGAGGATCTTAAACGAGTTCCCATTTCATATAAGATTTATGAAACGAGTTATGAATTATTTTAATTTTAACGAGCCGAGTTAAAATTAAAAATAATTCATAACGAGTTTCATAAATATTATATGGAATGGGAACACGTTTAAGTTCCTTTTTATCACATAACATTGCAATCAAATTAGTAAAAATTAATTCAGATGGACATAGAACCGCCACGACGTCAGACACACTTTAGCGCCAAAACGTCATAAGATGTGTGACATAACGTTGCATATAAAAGAGTTTTGTGTTTTACCTCTTTTGCGTTTTAGCAGTCTCCGCCAACTTTTTAACAAACCAACAACAATGTTTTGTTTAAAGTGCATTATTTTTATAAGCTGTCACCAATAATAAGTTTATGACTCAGATCTGGGTGAATTTGTAATAAATAAAATATATTCAGCTAATAAACTTGCGTAGTGTTACAGGTTTAACTCAACCAATCAAAATCGTTCCAGGTGTCATACAAAAGAATATTAAATGGGTGTTCGACACTGCTAACAATGGACGTTATTTGATAAAAGTGTTTCTTAGCACAAACATAATTTTAAAAAAAAAAGAGGGGGGGGGGGTGGGGGGGGGGGGAGGGCGTATAGTTGCCGTCATGTCCGTCTGTCCAGTTTTCTTGTCCGCTTAACTCCTACTACATTCATGAAACTGTATAGGAAGTATCAGTATGATGTCTAGTAGCACACAATTTCAGGATGTTTTAGTTAAAACAAAATTGGGCGGAGTTACGGGACTTTGCATTTTTTTAAAAATATATAAAGCTTATAAGCTCAGCTCATCCAACATTTTCCATCCGATTATATTTCACATGTGCATCTTTATTCCGGAAGCATCCATCGATTCTACCGATTTCTTGTTTAAACTTGCTACCTAGTTTGTTAGAAGATATAGCCTGGCGGGGATTTTTTATTTCGGATGACAATAGGATAAGAGAGGTTTGTTGAACTGTAGTACCTAATTACAACAGTCATAGTTATTAACCCTTAAACCCCTACATATAATACAGGGGTGTCATTAAGAGGCGGGAGGCGGGGATTTCCCCATGCTGTTACTTTGACTGGTCTACCCAGCTACTATGAATACTTTTACTAGTATTTTATACAAGTATCAATAAAAATACCCCGCTATTCTGCTCTGTGTGCCGCTTACTTATAAAGTTAATGACACCCCTGATAATATATAATGGACTGTTCTTTCTATGCATTAAGACCATTTCATTTATGTGACAAAGGGGTGTTGGGGCAAATGACTCATTAGCAGCCGGACAATGTAAAGCAGAGCTACAGATTAGCTTTTTGATCAGTTGGATATTTACCCATCGGTATTTATTTGGGTATTTCATGATTTCATTTGGGTAAAATAAAACAATAACAGTTTGCGACATTGTTCTGGGGTGGCATTCCACTAATATTGTATACGCAAAATCTAATAAAATCAACTTCTTTTAAAATAGGCTTTATACATGTACAAGGTGACTGGGTGTCCCTTCAACAACCCATATTTTGCTCAGTTTGCATTGGTTGTTTTATCATTTGACAACTTCAATTACTTATTGGTACCGTACCCAGGCTTTTTATTGGGTATTTTGGCATTTTAATTGGGTATTTAAGCATCCAACCCTTATTCAAATAATTAATATTATAAATAAATGATTGCAAATAATTATGCAAGTTACGTTGAAAACCAATGGGACACCATGAGTTTTGAATAAATGAAAGATTGCTGGGTGTCACTTTTACATGTTAGTGATGATGTTACCTAAACATCTTTTGTTCTTTTATTGCAGTAGGATGAGAATTCGATTGGAGATGTCAGTTGTGTTGATGCAGATGGAGGGATATTTTCCATTCCAGACAGTGGAGTCACCCCTGCAGCCCTATATATCTAAGTCCAAATCAAATTATACCTGAGTTTACTGTAACCCGACCGACCCTCTGAAAACACCCCCGACTCGTTTTTATTTTATTGAACAAAAATAAATAAAAAAATATATATATATATTATAAAAAAAAAAAATGTTGAAAAAATAATAATGTTCATGAGATCACGGTGCAATTTTCAATTTCGCGGTGCGGTTTTGAAAGCGTGTGAATTTCACGGTATAGTGTGCACAGGACTGGTATAAAACAGTCAAAATGGCGTCTCCCAGTGCTGTTTTGGCTGTACAGTTTCAAAAATGTCAGCACATGGAAGCGCTAATGTCATGGCGTGCACTCTCCATAAAGAATCGATTGTTGAATTGTTTGACAAGTACAACAAACAGGTCGGTAAATGCCCAGAGTTCCAGGCCACCTGTCGTAAGTTTGTTTCTAAAACAGTAATATTAATGTGCATATGTTTACTTGCTTCTCAGCACTAAGCATTGGCATCAACTACTACTGCATTATAACTTCTTGAAGAACTATGCCGTTCCATAATAATTTTCTGAACTCAACCTCAATGTAGGCTCATAATAACTAACATGAGAAATTTATACATATTTATTACTTTCTGATGTTAGAGAAGTAATATACATGTAAGTCAACATTTTTACAAAACTATTCAAATGGTCAATTAACTTTTGACATTATAACTTTGAATATTTTTTCAGTTGTCTGGGAGGCAATAACTGCTCTTGGTTACATGTATGTCAACTGCAGAATTTGACTACACCTGTGGGTCCCCATCCTTCCTGACGGTCATATACCGGTATTCAGGAAGAGCATGGAAGTCAAGTCACTCATAACATGTCAGGCCCCACTGGAGATCACACTGTATGAAGCTGGACTGATCCCAGCCGACTCATGTACTCATTGCTGTTGGAGATGACTCTCTTTTGGACTTGCGGAAAACATTTAAAACTGTTTTCCCCTTTTGTAATAATTGCAAGTGTTTGGAAAAAGAGCCAGTTGTTACCAGGCCTTTTGGGAAACAATAAAACATACACAATTTCATATTGTTATCTATTGTAGTTTTTAAAATACCACATTTTCCCATTCATCAAAGCTCATCGCCACCTTAAATGTAACTTCGCCAAAAATAAAATAAAAAAATAAAATAAATTAAATGCCTACCTACCTACCCTATTTTTTTCAGCAATGTTACAGTAAACACGGGTATAATTTTATTTGGCCTAAGTAAGTCCTATATACTAATACTGTCAGTAATTTGAAGGAATTCATTTTCTGTTTAATCTGGGTTTTTTTGGTGTTTTTTTATTTAAAGCGTTTAGTAACCAGAACATACAAATGGAACAGTCTATTAAATCATTTTAGAATATTTTTTTTTTTGAATTGTATTCTTGGTTCCAAGAAACTCATTTATACTCAATGAGTGATACAAACAGTCTTAATCTGTTTCTCACAGCAATTAAAAAGCTCATTCAGTTCTGAGAACACACTGATTTGCATCATAATTTAGCATGACATTATGTCATAATATGATACCTTATCATCCCTTATTTTTTAATAGTTTTATCTTTATATATTTACATTAATTTTTAATTAATAACATACTTCATTTTTCACCAATTTTTGCGCACAATATGACCTATTTATGTGTCGACGTGCCGTAAAACACCATTTATTCATTCATAATACCAAGGTTTGATTGACTCAATAAAACCGAGTCTGCTGCTTTATTCTCTGAATTGTGTTTGTTGCTCTCAAAGGATCACCTTTATCAGTATTTATTGATGTCATAATACCAGAAAGTGATGTCATGATAGAAACAACCAAATGAAAATTCTGATTGGTTCATTGCAGTCATAAAATTGGACCAATAAAACCAGTTAATTTAAAGCTCATTACATTCTCAGAACACACCGAGGTTTTACTGGACATTGAGTAATGAGGTTCTTGAAACCCAGAAACACAAAATTCTAATAATAAAATAATTCTAAAATTAAGACTGTTGTGAATGAAAATGTTAAAGTAGTAAATTATATGCATTTTGTTTTAAATATGTTATACTGAAATTCCTGAAACGGATACATTGAAGCTAATTTATTAAAGGGACACACAGCAATCTTGATTTTTTAAAACCCCACAATATCCTGATAGTTTTTCTACTCGACTTTTAGATCTATTTGTTCAATCATTAAAAAGACACACTGGCAGAGACTAATCCTAAAGTTTTTATCAATCATGAAAATTGCATCTCGATTTATTAATTCAGTACCATATTAACATGAAACCTGCTTGCGTAAAAACTCAATTTTTACTTTTTCTTTGTTGTTCTTCCATGCCGTTATGTTTAAATATATTATTGGCACAATATAAGGCCGGGTAGAAAAATACCTGTGTTTCTGGTTACCCGACCGTCCCTATTTTTTGGCGCCGACCCTACAGTTTTTTATCATAAAAAAAAAATAAAAAATAAAAAATAAAAAAAATAATAAAAAAAATAAATAAAAAAATCCGTGTTATTTGTTGAAAACAAACATGTTTTAAGTATTCTTGAATTAAAACTTAATTAAGCCCCTAGCAAAGATGCTATATATATTAAAATAGAATCCGATTAGTTTTGACATCCATGAAAAAAAAAAAGAAAAAAAAGAAAAAAAATACCTACCTACCTACCCTAATTTTTTCAACCGAGTAACCGGAAACATAGGTATTTTTCTATCTGGCCTAACCAGCAGTTATTAATATGCAAAACAATTTGCTGTATACTACTCTTATAATTAATATTAATGATTGAAAAAGTGCAAGTTATGTAGAAAAACGGGAAACAGGAGGCCGGGAGTTTTAAACAAATCAAGATTGCCGCGTGTCCCTTTTATTTAATTGTTTTATTTAAATGTTTTTTCTGTTTGTTATAACAGTAAATGTTTATTAAGATGTCGCTGATGGCAAAGGACGCAAAATGTCAATCTTTTTTTATCTTGCCTGGTTAAAAGAAACCTGGTTAAAAGAAACAGTCGTTATCAGGTTTGTCATTCTCTTAAACACTGAAACAGCATGGACAGATTCAAGCTTTCAAAAGCATTTTGGGTGAAAATAAACCGTAATTGATGTATTTTGGGTGAAAATAAACCGTAATTGATGTGTGTCTGAAAACGCCTAAAGAAATTTATAATACTGTACTTGTTTTGAGACCAAAGTACATTTTTGTCGACCTGATCTAAAAAAATATATTTTTTTCCTACATGTATATCTACTTAGATATCACAGGCAATAATTTCAAATTGCATCAAATACAGCGGTTGTTTATGCAGGCATTGTGTGATGTTTTAGAAATATCACCAGAAATGTGGTTGTAGTCATGCCGCAGTGATTTTGTTACTGCTTCTAGGACTCGTAATACTTGCTGGGACTCACAATTAAAAAAATATATGCATCCACAGGACGCATAGATATCGGACAAGATTTCTTCTGAAACAGATAACGTCCTCTCTCTGGTCATTAAAATCATGGACATAGCAATATTAACTCTTAGCCTGCTAAGGGCGACTACAACAGCCTTTGCAGCCAGTGTAAACTCAGATCAGCCTGCGAGTAATTCGCAGGCTGATCAGGGTTTACACTGTCTGGCTGCTCATCAGTCATTTAACCAAAACACCCCTTTGTAGCATAAATGGAATGGTCCAAATTCAAAGAAAAGACAGTCCATTATACATTCATAGCAGGCTAAGGGTTAAAGGCAACCCAAGTTGAGAAAATATTCTTATATTTAAGTCAAACTGTTACATAGAAATGTACAAGTAGAAAATTACTGTGTAATTATCTTTCTTTTTTTTATTTTGATATTTTTTCAGTGTGGAGGCTGGTTGGAAGGTCGGAAGTTCTGGAATTGAACCATTTTCTTATCTACACTGTTGTAAAGAAAGTATGTATACCTTCACTTGGAAGTATAAATTGTTAGCTGAAGCTGGTAAGGGCATATAATTATAATATATATCTTTACTTTTTAAATGCCAGTAGGGAAGCAGAGCTACAGATAAGCTTTTTGATCAATCCAGTATTTACTCATCTGTATTTATTTAATTGGGTATTTCATGATTTCAGTTGGGTAAAATAAAACAATAAAAGTTTGCGACATTGTTTTGGGGTGGCATTCCACTAATATTGTATACACAAAATCTATTAAAATCAACTTCTTTTACAATAGGCTTTATACAAGGTTACTGGGTGTCCCATCAACAACCCAAATAATGCTCAATTTGCACTGGTTGTTTTATCATTTGACAAATTCCGATTACTTTATTGATATCCATGCTTTTTTATTTTAATTGGGTATTTTTGGCATTTTTAATCCTGCCTATCTGTAGCTCTGGGGAAGGGGAAGTATTACGTTGTGGCTATATAACTATCCAAGTATTAGGTCCACAACAATGAATTTATATGCCAAACTGGTGGGTGTTCTTGTTACAGGATTTCAAGTCACGGCTTTTTTTCTAAAAATTATGAAGACTCTCTAGCCTGGTCATTTTGTGGGGAAAAACCCGCGATTACTGTCTAATTTGTTTAAAAAAAAGTATTGAAAGATAACTTGTTGAAAGCGATATTACTTGATACATACATACATGTCTTTGTGGGATGAAGACGCTATAACATAAGGTATATTTTAGATAAACTTTCTTCTATAAATAATTTCAAAACTAAACAATATTGAGAATATTGTTTATATGGTGTTCTACGTCTTTTTCAACACATGCAAGGTTGTATATGACGGTCGATTTTTGTGGTGGAGGCAGGTAGAACCACAGGAACTGGTACTTTTAATTTTTGCCTTCTATTATTATAATTGTATATATATAGACAATTATAATAATAGAAGGCAAAAATTAAAAGTGACCAGTTCCTGTGGGTAGAACCAGTACTGTACACCTCCCGCCATCCGTAAGAATCGCCACCTTGCTCACTTATACGTCGAGCTCCCAGTGGGATTTCAACCCGCAGTGGTGAGAGGCGAAGGTTTACAACGAAAGGTCAACCATTCTCAACCATTCGGCCATGGAGACGCTCTAAAGTTATTAAGTAAGAGTGGGAAATGTTGTTTACCACAAACGAAGTTCCAGATGGTTCTTATTAAAGGCAAGATTGGGGCAGGTGGAGTCAGGTTTTAAATAAGATATGTTCAGTCTTCACGGAAAACATTTTGAGCTACTACTACTAGCCTATCAGCATGTTACTTGCAAATATTTACTAGCCCGAACACATTTCTACTGACACACATTTTTTAAAGTGTAATTTCAGTGTTGTTTTTAGACAAATATGTATATTATCACAGAAAGTTACATTTTCTATAGAATACCACAAATAATTAAATAAAACAAAGAACTTGATTGTTTTGACACTTTATTCTCAATCATTGGGTCGAAAAATCACGGGTTCTGTTTATTTTTGAGTCGCTAACGTCTGCATTACTTTTTTTCTACTGGGTTATGCTCTTTCGAAATAACAAAGAAGGCTCATCGTACAATATATATGTATTTTGGAGGTTCTGGCTCAATTTTTTTTTTTTACATACTTCGGGATATGAAATGGTACCTACTTACTCAAGTTTGATTTTTTAAAATTTGAAAACAAGTATGTACAAGAAATAAAATATGAAATGGTACCTACTTACTCAAGTTTGATTTTTTAAAATCTGAAAAACAAGTATGTACAGGAAATAAAAATATGAAATGGTAGATACTTGTTTTTCAGATTTTAAAAAATCAAACTTAAGTAAGTATTTACCCCAAAATACATAGATAATAAATCACATGATTTACTTGATTTATTAAAACTTTTTCAAAATAGGGGTAGTGAAGATTGCAAGTTTATTTTTTTTTTATAAGTTATCAAAATTACACCTAAATTAACAATTTTCCGACCTTGAATACAAAGGTGGTGGATCGTACTCATACACATTACTAAAACAATTCATGACACACTTTTTAGACTTTTTTGTAAGGTTGCCATTGCTTCCTTTCTTCCCTGCTCCACTAGTTCTTTTTTTTGAACTTATTTCAAGTTTCTTTTGTTTGATATCCTGTTTCAAATTATAGTATCTTTCCAGTTCATCCAGAACCATCTTGAACTCTTGCTCAGATATTTTTGCATCACTCAACGCTTTTGATATTAACTGCTTTATGCTATTCAACTTAGACTCTGCCAAAGTTTTTATTTCATGATGTTTTGAGCTTTTGCTTGCGTCTGATAAAATTAATACAAACACCTGTAGCTCCACATACTATTGCTGCTATTTCCAAAGGTAACAAAACTGGAACAACAAATCCAATCCCAGCCATAATAACACCTGCAGATATTAAGGTAGTGTCAATTCCATCTGTAATATTAATACCACGTTTATATTTTTTATAAAGTGACTGACGTATATCTCGTTCTGTAATTAACTTTTTTTCAATATCTGAAATTTTTTGTAATCTGTAATTTTGTCCGTCTTCTACTGGCAACTCAGGATATAAACTTGGTGCTGTCGGTTGCTTCGGCATTTTTTTATTTATTAATAAAAAATTAAATTAATTCAATTAATAATGATGCCACCGTATTTACAGCGGTAGCGTTAGCAACCTTGCATTCAAAGTTAACAACAGAACCAGCACCAATCTCTAAAGGTTTATCAAAGTCATCATGATTGCGTGGGATGATGTGAAGCGTTATGCCATAATTTGGTTGTTCAACACCATTGACAGAAACTATTACAGTTACGTCACCAACTAATCGGTCACTTGCTAAACCTATTTCCATAATACGACCACGGCGTGTCATTACATGCCCCACATTTGTTTCTGCTCCACCGTTACCAAATGAGAGTATTCTATTCAACACAAGTGGGCCCTTAGCCTTCGCAAATATTGTTATAATTCCATATTTAAGATTATCAATTCTATCTCTCAAAAGGTTGAAATGGTTAACAAAAGGCACAATTCGCCTATATGAATTTTGAACATTATTTATCAAAGCCTCTAAGTCTTCTGTTTTTTTAGGTCTTGTTGGTCCAAATATACTCATTGTTTTTTTTATAAAAATATATTTTTTAAATAATTTCTAAAACACACATTGTACTAGAGAAGCTCGAGCCTATAGCGCTTCACGTCTGCTCATCCACATTTAACGTGAAATGTGAAAGTTCTGCTATTTTCACGTAAAGACGTGATCCTTGTTTTTATTTTACGTGATCACGTGAACACAACCCCCCTTTGGGACCCCCTTGTAAGCTAATAGAATTGTATATGTTTGAAATTGTATGAAACATTTTTTTTTTTAATATATATATAAAAATACAAAATAAAAATGATTTCTAAAGAATTCAAATATAACCCAGATGCTCACTATTCAAACACTTTTAGCAAGAAAGTGATAGATATAATAAATCAAAACATAGTCATTACATCAGACGGTAAAGACTTTAAAGCATCATTTCCCAATGTCTTTGAAAAATACAAAATCCCATACGTCAAATCAGATGCTATAGTCCAAAGCTGGGGAACAGATTGGATGTTATTTTGGCAGAATCAGTTGAATTTTGCTATTTGGTGTGCGACAACTGGTAGTGGCATTGATTTCAACAATCATTTGAAAGCTGATGCCCTTGTTGGTTCGTTATTTCGATTTCATGTCTACTACCAAGTCAGAAGAATATTATTTGAGATGAGTGTAGCAATGCCGCAAGACTCAAATTGGAATGCGTTTAATAACACATATAACCGAAACGCATACGAGAGAATATGCAAGGAGTTTAACGTTGACTTAAATTCGGACTGGAGACAAAAACAAAGCTATAATGATGGTTTAGGAACAATTTATAATTACTGGACAAATATTGGTTATCATCCTTTGATAAATACTGTATACGACAACAAAACGATGAGTTTTACAGTCTATGAGAGTGATAAAACATATCACATTGATTACATTGCACAAGGATCTGAGGCAGACAACAGCTGGTCTACTTTTATACTAGATTGTTCATTTGGATTTACAAGAGCAGGAGTAGAACGTATCAATGACAGCATAAGAACATACTGCTGGGCAATTCTTGGCTCACAATCACAAACAAGAACAGATATACTTGGAACTGGAACGGCATTTGATGCACAGAAACAATTTCTGGCTAATGTAGAGGACGCAATAAATAGCCCCATCAACTTGCCCAGTCAAATTTTAAGATATGAAACCACTCTAAAATATGCAAGAAGTAAAGTAAATTTTGTCTATGGAAGTGGATTGTACATGTCTCCGAGTGACATGGAATTAAGAATCGGAATAATACAAGACTACAATAATGAAATTGTAATAGCAACCGATGCACAAGCATTAGGATTGAATAATGATGTAAATGAAAAACCAGTGCCACCAAAAATTATTCAACCTTTTCAAGGCACCACAACAAAGAATTTTTTACCGGAACATTCTTATTTTGATAAATCAATACATAAAACTGTGGAGCATAACCCACCAGAAATACAAAAAATAGCGATTGAACATGAAGATAACAAAACAACTGTAATTGTTGGTACTATAGTAATAGGTCTTGCTGCATTACTTATCTACGAGATTTATTAAACCACTCTTTGGCTGCCACATACAACAACCCGGAAACAAACACAAGCAAAGCCCATAGATTGTTACCAAGCCAATTAATAACATTACCTGTTGCAGATAAAAGCCATGATACTATTGCACCAATAACTCCTGGAAGTGCTGCAGCAGCTTTACCAGCTAGGTTGGCAAGAAGTTTACCAAGATTAAGTAGTGTTTTTTTTATCCAGTCTTTTACACTTGATGGATCAGGTTTTGGAGTTGGAGTTGGCGCAGTCCCTCCTCCCGTTGTAGGAATAATGGTCTCAACTAATACCCCAATAATCATACCAAACGCATTCAAAATACTAACAATAGTAATACCTTGCTCCCTAAACAAGGTTTTGATCCTCTTACCAAGAGTTGTATCCTCGTTTAACATTTTGTTTATTGTCTCTTTTATCCTGCTTACTTGGTTACGAAAAGCTTCTCTGTTCTCATTAATGACATCCATCCTTGCACCTCTTTCAACTTCAAGATCTTTGATGCGGTCGCTAATTCTTTTTATCTGGAATTTATCATCTTCAGTCTTAGCTTGTTCTAACTTTTGTTTTTCTCTTGTAATGTCTTTATCAAGTTGTGTGAGTTTTGCCAAGTTATTGGTGAGTTCTTCCTTGACAGTTGTCATCACTTTTACTATTCCATCCATTTCACGATTGTCTATATTTGTTTGTGTTTCAACATCAGGACGCTCATCCACATCCCAGTCATAAAGAGCACTTTCCATTGACTGTACTGATGTATCTATGTTATCAATAATATGTGAAAAATCTTGTAATGAAATAGCATCCACATTATCTGGTAAATCATTTCTTGTGCTCTCCAACGCTTGCCGAGCTTTTTGTGATAATTTTGTTTTACTGTTATACTCTGGCAAATTCAAAAATTGTCTTACCGCCATTGTTCCCCTTGTTCCCCCAGAGCCAATAACCCTGTTATATTCATTTACCAAAGAACCAAGGGAAAGAAATGTTGCATCACCTTGCCTGGAAGTCATTGTTATTTCTTTATCACCAACAACTCAGTATAATGTTTTACCATCATCTGATACTTTAAACTGGTCATAATCCATTTTGTCCGGTGCCATCTCATATCGTTTTCCTATTTCATCATAAAAGGATTTTACAAGATTTTTCTTGTGTGCTTCAAGTT
>JAWPHD010023879.1:0-20857 GCA_037043455.1 Cyrtodaria siliqua
GACAGAGTCCGTTTAACCCAAGGAATGTTGTTACACATGTCCAATAACTCTGACTTCCATTTTGGCAGAGTTATGACTCCTTTCATAAAACTTTAACCTGCATCCTAACCAAGCTCTTATAGTTCTTGAGCTGGCTGTAGACCCCCCCTCCCCACCCCAGGGGAAATTTTGTAGGGTATGATTTTCTGAAAGAACATACATTAAGCTTCAAAATGAGACATGTTTGCCATCTGAGTGTTGGGGCTTTAGTGAGTTTTGGGGGAAACGTTGCGTTTTTAGACGAAAATCGCCGAAATCTGGAGTTATTTTTAGAAAAAGAATGGAATATATTAGAACAATTTGAATTAATGGAATCTTTCTCGGAACGCATCTCTACATGTCCCACTATATAATTTATGGATCCGATACTTATATATTGAGATTTTGGGTAAAAATGTTAAAAAAATTGAATAAAATCGCTGATTTCTGTAATACATTCGGGGTATTTAACTAAAAATTAGAAATATATCTAATACAATAGAAAAATAAAATATTGTCACCTTTTTGGGCAGGGTAAGGTCCAGTGATTCAATAGAAAAAAGTTCTAAACCGCATGATGTTTGGAAATGCCTTAATTTTGGGGCAAAAAATGTGTATTTTTGTCAAAAATTGCCGGAACCTGGAATTATTTTTTAAAATTAGTTTGAACATAAACTTATCAAATTGAAGCAATAGACTGTTCTACAGCAAATATATTCAAGTTTTTCCTGGCATCATATATAACATATGTGCTCAAATATTGGCATTTTAGGGCAAAATGTTGGGGAAAATGACAAAAATCACTGATTTCTGTAATCCATTGGGGTATTGAGTTTAAATTTAGAAAAATATTTAATACAGTAGAATAAAGACATATTGTAACATTTTGGATAGACAAAGGTCCAATAGTTAAGTAGAAAAAGGTCCTGACCCATATGATGCTTAAAACATTGCCTTAATTTTCAGGCGAAAAATGTGTATTTCCGTCAAAAATCTACGGAATCTGGAATTATCTTTTGAAAATAGTTTGAACATAAACTTATCAAATTGAAGCAATGAAATGTTGCACACTATTCATATCCAAGTCATTTATTGTATCAGATATAATATATATGCTCCAGTATTTATATTTTAGGGCAAAATGTTGAAAAAATGACTAAAATCGCCGATTTCTGTAATGCATTGAGGTATTGGGAAAAAATTAAAAGTGCATAGAAATAATGGGAAAAAAATTATTATAATATTTCTTCAGTCCAATGTGCAATAATATACCAGAAAACCTATAAGAAGGTGGTAAATGCTGCTTTATTTTGTTGGAGGAAAATGTGTTTTTAATAAAACATAAATGAAATCTGGATTTTTTTCTTCAAAAAGTAATTTAAACATACATGTTACAAGGACATATCGTCAGATGAGAGAAAAAAGTGCCGTCTTTCTTCTATGGAACCTTCCTATTCTCACCTGGCGATATTGCCGTTGACCCATCATATGTTCCCAAGGAGTGCATGGCACGCTGACATTTTATTTGCTTTTATAAGCAAACAAGCCTACTCTAGCTGTTACCTTATGGGAATTTGTTAAAAAATTACATGACAGAACCTCCCAAACAAATACAACATGTACTAGTTCTTGAGATGGCTGTAGAGGACCGTGTCCGACGGCTGGCCACCGGTCCCGTTGTGTCACAAAATATGTGGATCGGTCCAGCGGCCATCGGCTATTTCCCTCTATACATATATAACTATACTGTATAAAGCTCTAGGTGAGTTACGAGGTTCGAGACCCAAACTCGGGTAGCCTCCCCCTGATACAGCCTAGCGATTGAATGCCACGTATTGCCGGGACCTTTGCCGGCGGCTGCCCACTAGTCCCGTTGTGTCACCTAAACTGTGAGTTGGACCAGCGGCCGACGGCCGAAGGTTGTTCAACGCTATATCCTTCTATATAACTGTATATAGCTCTATGTGGCATGTTCGAGACTCGAACTCTGGTAGCCTTTCCCTTAATATGGACTAGCGACCGAGTGCCACATGTACTGGGGACCTTTGCCGACGGCTGGGCACCGGTCCCGTTGTGTCGCAAAATCTGTGGGTCGGCCCAGTGGCCGTACGCAGAGGGTCGCTCAACACTATTTCTCTATTTATAACGTATATTGTATATAGCTCTATGTACCATGTTCGAAATGCAGGTAACGTGATAAAGTCCAAGTCGCCAGTTGGTACACATACATGTTCCAAAATGCTCTACACATAATGGGCTTTCAGAAAAATAGGGTGTACAGAATTCCCCCTGGGTTGAGGGTTACTCCTACTAGCTTACAGTCTATTTTCAATTGTACCAGTATTATATATTTTTCTAGATTTTAACCCAGTACCCCAATGGATTGCAGAAATAAATGATTTAAGTCCTTTTTTCCAACATATTTCAGCAGATATGTTATATATATGATGCAAGAAAACACTTGAATATGTATGCTGTGCATCATTATATTACTTCAATTTGATAAGTTTATGTTAAAACTATTTTCAAAAATAATTCCAGATTCCGTCAATTTTTGACAAAAATACACATTATTCGCCTAAAAATTAAGGCATTTTCAAGCATCATACGGTTCGGGACTTTTTCTACTTAATTATTGGACCTTTGTCTATCCAAAAATGTTACAATGTGTCCTTATTCAATTGTATTAAATTTGTTTCTATATTTTAACCCAATAACCCAATGGATTACAGAAATCAGTGAGTTTTGTAATTTTTTCCAACATTTTGCCCTAAAACGCCAATATTTGAGCACATATGTTAGATATTGTGTCAGGAAAACTTGAATATGTATGCTGTGCAACCTTCTGTCGCTTCGGTTTGATAAGTTTATGTTCAAACTACTTTCAAAAAATAATTCCAGATTCCGAAGATTTTTGACAAAAATACACATTTTTCGCCCCAAAATTTAGACATTTCCAAACATCATGCGGTTTGGTACTTTTTTCTACTTAATCACTGGACTTTACCCTGCCCAAAAAGGTTACAATATTTCTTTTTTCTATTGTATTAGATATATTTCTATTTTTTAGTTAAATATCCCCAATGTATTACAGAAATCAGCAGTTTTATTCAATTTTTAGCTCTACTGATCAGAGATCAGCAGAGCTTATGCCGTGGTGCGGCGTCCGTCGTCCGTCTGTCTGTCCGTCCGTCCGTCCGTCCGTCCGTCCGTTAACTTTTTTTTTGTAGCGACTACTCCTCTGAAACTACTGAATAGATTTTCATGAAACTTTACAGAAATGTTGCCCATGGAGTCTAGTTGATCCTAGCAAAAATTCATGTTGATGTGAAATCAAAGATGGCCACCAAATCTAAAAATAGATTTTTAAAAAACAAGTTTGTAGCGACTACTTCTTGAAAACTCTAAGTGATATTGATATGGGACTTTTTCTAACATGATCAGCATGACATGATGTTGGTCCTTATAGAAAATCATTTTGATTCGACGTTAAACATGGCTGCCAGCGGCCATCTTTGTTTACATAGAGTTATATAATGAAAACTTGTAGCGACTACTCCTCTGAAACTACTTGACGGATTTTCATGAAACTTCACAGGAATGTTGCTCTTGATGTCTCATTGATCCTAGCAAAATTTCAGGTCGGCCAGAAATTCAAGATGGCCGCCACAGCTAAAAATAGATTTTTAAAAAATAAGTTTCTAACGACTACTTCTTGAAAACTATAAGTGATAGTGATATGTGTCTTTTCCTAAAATGATCAGTATGACATGATGAGTTGATCCTTGTCGAAAATTATTTTGACTCGACGTTAAACATGGCTGCCTGTGGCCATCTTTGTTTACATAGAGTTATATCATGAATGAAAACTTGTAGCGACTACTCCTCTGAAACTACTTGACAGATTTTCATGAAACTTCACATGAATGTTGTTCTTGATGTCTAATTGATCCTAGCAAAACTTCAGGTCGGCCGGAAATTCAAGATGGCTGCCACAGCTAAAAATAGATTTTCAGAAAACAAGTTTGTAGCGACTACTACTTGAAAACTATAAGTAATATTGATATGGGACTTTTTCTAAAATGATCAGCATGACATGATGTTGGTCCTTGTCGAAAATCTTTTTGATTCGATGTTAAACATGGCTGTCAGTGGCCATCTTTGTTTACATAGAGTTATCTAGTTAAAACTTGTAGCGACTACTCCTCTGTAACTACTCGATGGATTTTCTTGAAACTTCACAGGAATGTTGCTCTTGATGTGTTATTGATCCTAGCAAAATTTCAGGTCGGCTGGAAATTCAAGATGGCCGCAGTGGTTAAAAATAGATTTGAAAAATGTGATTTTGTGGTGACTACTTCTCAAAAAGCATAATTGATGTTGATTTGGAACCTTTAGCAAAATGTCTGGCACGACATCTTGCAGGCTGATCAGGGTTTAACTGTCTTGGTGCTCATCAGTCATTTGATCGAAACACCCCTATGTACTACAAATGGACTGGTCCAAATTAAAAGGACAGTCCATTATACATTCATAGAAGGGTAAGGATTTAGTCTCTTTTGTATTTTGACTCTCAGAAAAAGACTGAAAACAAATGGTAGGATTCTAAGATTTTATTTTAATTCTGATTTTCCACCTATAACCTCAGACCAGCAAATCTACTGAGATAGTAACATAATTCTCAGGGGAAATTGCATAACATGACCTGTGTTTGACCTGGTCACACACCTGCTATATTTCTGAATACAGACCATTCCATTTCTGTTACACAGTGTGATAAGAGGACATACTAAGGTTGATGTTGTAAGGGATTTAATTGATACAGTTTTATAATTAAACTTTTTGGTAACATTATGACATTTTTATAAGCTTGAAAAAAATATATTCTTTAGAGTAGGATCAAATGGAATGAGATTATAATGTTGCATAATAAATCATAATATTTAGGAATATAGGAATATTGCTCTTGATGTCTAGTTGGTCCTAAGTAAAAATCAGGTTGGCCTAAAATTCAAGATGGCCAGCATGTCTAAAAATAGATTTATTAAATACAATATTGTGGCAACTACTTCTCTAAAACCGTAAGCGGTTTGGTACCTTTACCAAAATGACTTTTATAAATTTATTTACAGGATGTTGGTTTTGATGTCCAGTTATTTCCATTAAGTAAAAATCAGGTTGGCCGTAAATTCAAGATGGCTGCCACAGCTTAAATACTCGTTTGTGGCAACTACTTAACAAAAAACATAAGTGGTATTGATTTGGAACCTTTACTAAAATGACTGGCATGCCATGTAGTTGGTCCTAAACAAAATTCATTGATTCTGTGTCAAACATGGATGCCTGCGACCATCTTTTGTTAGATAGAGTGATAATAGGAAAAACTTGTGGCGACTTCTTCTCTGAAACTGTTTCCATAAAACTTCACAGGTCTATCAGTAGAGCTTCAAGGTCATTGACCTCTTGTTTAACATTTTTACCCAAAATCTCAATATTTAAGCATCAGATCCATAAATTATATGGTGGGACACGTAGAGATGCATTCCGAGAAAGATTTCATCAATTCAAATTGGTTCTAATGTATTCCATTCTTTTTCTAAAAAATAATTCCAGATTTCGGCGATTTTCGTCTTAAAACTCAACGTTTTCCCCCAAAACTCACTAAAGCCCCAACGCTCAGATGGCACACATGTCTCATTTTGAAACTTACTGTATGTTCTTTCAGAAAATCATACCCTACAAAATTTCCCCTGTGTGGTGGGGAGGGTTTCTCCTACTAGCTCAGAGCCTATAACTGGCCATAACTTAAAAAGTATTTATGCATATGTTCATGAAACTTCACACACATCTTCATCTTAACAAACGGAAGGTTGTTACATATTTCTAATAACTCGGACTTTCATTTTGGCGGAGTTATGCCCCTTTTCATAAAACTCAACCTGACCTAGCTCATAACTTGGCAAAATATTGACCTGTGGTCATGAAACTTTATACAGTTCTTCCTTATCAGTTATCCAGTGCAGTTGTTTGCCTTTTTTCATAAACTTTTAACACTTAAAAAAAATACTGCTTCATAATTCATTCATGAAGGATTGCACTCACTGTCTTCAAACTTTATAGTTAGATTGTACATGCTGAAATAAGCACACGGCAGACGACAAGTATTCCATGGAACACCCTTCTAGTATTGTTTCTGACAGTTTCTCTGACAAGAGTATTGTAATGAAACTAAATATTGTCACATTATTGACATTTTTTAACATGACTTGATTTGCAACATCATAAGCACTACCGTATTTAATATTCACAAACTTTAAGTCAACTAATCAAATTACATGATTTTTGTCAAGAGTGTCAGAAATTATGATAACCTCTCCATAAACCTTTACATATAGTGTGTTTTGCTACCAGTATTCATGAGTTTGTAAAAGTTGCAAAGAAAACAACTTGATATATGAACAAAGTTTGTTTTCTTTAGTTTTGGTTGCATATTCCCATTCTGTGGGCAAAAGTGTTTTCTCTCAATAACTTGAACACACTTTTGTTATATCAAATCCAAACTATACACATGGTTTAATTTTTGAGTGCTGTCGGGTCATTAGTTCACAATTTATTGCCCTTGACTTATTGAGGAAAAAAAATGGATATGTTAGGTTGCCAGTCTATTAATAACAATAAACTTCTTGTAAAAAACAACAACAACATAGTATATTCTAGTTTAATTCATCTAATGTTCATTCCATTAACTCTTAGCCTGCTAAGGGCGACTACAACAGCCTTTGCAGCCAGTGTAAACCCAGATCAGCCTGCGAGTCACTCGCAGGTTGATCAGGGTTTACGCTGTCTGGCTGTTCATCAGTCATTTAACCAAAACAACCCTTTGTAACATAAATGGAATGGCCTAAATTTAAAGAAAGGACAGTCCATTATACATTCATAGCGGGCTAAGGGTTAATGTGTTTAACAAAACTGTTTATCGAGAGTTTACTTGAACTGTCACCAATAGTTAATATGTTTATATTCAATTTGTTAATCTGAATGGTATTTATATTTATACCACTTTAAATTACCTTCCTTTTATATGGTAGATAAGCAAACATCCAAACAGAATGATTTTCATTGACTTGTATTTGAATATGCAGTGATATTGCGAATGGTTGTAACATTTGATCAGGTACTCGATCAAGTGGTCGGCAGTATTCACTATCCATTATCGTAAATGGTTTTCTATAGAAATCGATCTCGCTATTCAGGTTGATAGCTGTGTTCAGTGAGAGTTATACTTGGTTGTTTTGATCTGTTGTCTGTTCGACTACACTCAACAACGCAGAGTACTTCTAATGCAAATATAAACATATATATTTACTCAGCAGAAATGTTTGTAGCTGACAAAAAAAACAATAGGAGAGAAAAAAAACTCGGCATATGTATATCCACAAAATTTTAATAGCAGGTGAAATTTTGAAAATTATCCAAATATGTAGCACTTTTTTTTATTGACTTTTTTGTTTTTAAATGCTAATAACAGAATTTCCAAAAAATGTAATATTATTATAAAAAAGCGTTAAGGGGATATTGTTAACACTTTGTTGTTCCATACGTCCTTCAGTCCATCTGCCTGTTACCATATCTCCTAGTAAACTGCTGAGTAGATTTCTAACAAATGTGGTTTTATGTTCCTGACATGGTAACAACATGCAAGAGTCAGGTTCAGAAGTCAGATATGCTAAAAATTCAATTACTCTGTCAATTTCCATATTTTTACAATGATGTCAAGAACAGGTAAGGCAGAAAATAAATTGCTGTGTCATTTTCCATATTTTTACAATGATATCTAGGGCAGGTAAGGCAGAAAATAAATTACTTAAGTTATTCCTTTTTATATTTTTTGCTGAAAAGTACATAATATATATTATATAAAATGTAATTTTGTAAAGTCATTCTGTTTTCTGCCTTAAAATATTGCTATTCATTTTCAACATGATTTCAACCATTGTGGCATTCCTACGGTCTAAAATCTGTGTCTGAAAAAAAAAAGTGCATAAAGGCGGGAAATATCAATTCACTGAATTTGCGTGTAAGAACTAACCTGAAAGCAATATACCGCTATTGATTGTTTGTTATGATTGAGCAATTACGGTATCGAAGAAAACATATTGTATCATATTTTTCTGCGTAAAGGTCACTGAAACAGATTGTTTTCTCTTCACAGGACACATTGTGCATAAATAAGGAAGGTGTCTTGAACTTCTACTGAACTTGAAAAAGAATGTTATTGTTTCCTTGAAATATATTATTATTGAAGATATCTGCTTTGATATTTACCGATCCTTGTTGATAGTGATCTTGTAGGTTTGGTTTATTGAAGTTTTTCAATTATAAAAGAACGTCCCAAATTTGCGACCATAAAATGCCAGATTTACTGTCTGAAAATACATGACGTTGGATGACGTCAGCAAAATGCTGGCACCTGTGAATTTGAGTTTTCATAGAAAACCATGTGTGTGTATGAATTTATTTCATATTTCATATTTGTGGCATTTAAATGGAAAAGCATTAGAATTGAGATAACCATGCTAAGATATGTGGTTGGTTTTACGTTTTAAAACGAAATTTCAGACCGTAAAACCTCCGACCCTAATTTTTGTAAAAAGGAGAAAAAAATAAAAAATAAATCTAAAAAAAATAAATTTCAAAAGCATCACATATCAGCAAAAAAAGTATTTTGTTGCCGCATTTCAAATAACCATCTGATCATGTTTAAAGTTATTTCATTTTTTGTCTTGCCTTTTCGAAGAAATAAACAGACATAGGTGTTGATTTTCCAGCAGCGGCAACATTCTTTCAGACTTTGCTTATAGTTGTATTTTGGGAGGTACATCACAATGCGAATGTGAATGTGGCCTTCACACTCCAAGCAAAGGGCAGATAACTTAATTATTTTTGCATTCAACTTTTGCGTTTAGATCACTTTCTCACATACTGTGTGCACTAGATCTTTCAAACTTTGGTTATAGTTGTATCTTGGGTGGTGCATCGCAACTTGACAAAGCAAATGTGGATGTGACCTTGACCCTCCAAGCAAAAGGGCAGATAACGTTTAAGTAACCTTCCAATTACTCACAAAGTGGTTTATCATGTGCAACCTACAGTAGCGATATCTCGGATGCTTCAAACTTACTCGTTTTCTTTCGTTTGCATGCAACTTTTGCATTTAGGTCACTTTCGCATGAACTGTATGAATTAGACCTTTCAAACTTTGTTTACAGTTGTATCTTGGTTGTGCATCATAACATGAAATAGGAGATGCAGTTTTGACCTTCATCCTCCAAGCAAAGGACAAAAAACTTAATAAATTTTACATTTAACTTTTGCGTTTCCATCACTTTCTCATGAAGTGTACATGACCTTTCAAACTTGGGTTCTTGTTGTATTTTGGTTAGTACATTGCAAAATGACATACGCAATGCGGATGTGACCTTCACCCTCCTAGCAAAGGGCAGATAACTTAGTAATTATTATGTTTACGTCATCTTGTCACGAAATATAAATATGCACTGGATGTTTTAACCTTAGATTATAGTTTAATCTTTGGAAGACAAAAAAATCTATTTTGAAGGAGTTGTATCTTGGATAATGCATCTTTTTGGACACATGACCTAGACCTACTTTTGTGGTTGAAGATTTTTTTTTTTTTAAAACTAATGGACTTTTTTATTTATCAGACATTTGACAAACTTTTATTTAAACAACGTTTATGTCTTATTTCTAAGTCCCGTCACTGTTAGGCGAGACGTTAAAATCCGCGGATTTCTGTCTAAAGATTAGTTCTGGTCAATTTTATGTTTTACGATGTAACTAACACCATTACAAGATAGGTACTTAAAAGCTTGACTTTAAAAAAATAATAAAAATCCCCACCTCCTTCAGTGGCTATATATATACATTATAAACCAGTTGGTATTGTAGTGACATAATATGTTTCTTTTATCAATATTTTGTATAATTCCATGTAAAGAAGATTTGTTTAAATTTTTTTTTTTTTTAATTTCGATCACCAAAGTGGTGGTCCGTTTATTCTCCCCGTCATAGGTGCACGAGGGTCGGGGAGGACCATCCCTCTATGCACCTTACAATATATTATGCATACAATTATAGACAATATAACAGTGATTTGTTTAAATATTGGTTTGTGAAACTTGAAAACCAGACAAGGTATCTTTATGTAGCTTGCTACACATAAATCTCTTGTTATTTTGCTTGATAAAACTTCTTTTATCAGTATTTCCATGGAAACAAGAAAGTAAATCTGTAGAAAAGAAAACGAATCGTGACTTGAAAACTGTTCAGGAATGTTTAAGAAACTTGGGGAAATAACAACATAGAGGCCTTATGGTGCTTTTTCCTATATGAAATAATTTGTGTCCATATTATTTAAATGAGTTTTTGTTTCTTAATTTAATGCAAATCAGACTTGCAAAAAATATAACCATCTGTTAGTCTAGAAGTGTTCTATTGTGTGTTATTTAAGCGCACGAGTGAATTAATTACTCGCATCCGAACGACTAACTGTTTTATTCACCGATAAAATACAGGAACGTATTTATTATTTCGATTCTAACACAACAATAACCACATTGTTTACGCTATTGTTGGGGCACTATATATTATCTTGGAGGCAGCTATGTTTGCAGGCTGTTCCATTGGGCGCCCCCGTATGCAAAGTTCTGCGTTTCAATACACTAGTAGTCACGTGACAAACAATTAAGTCATTAAGTTATTTATTATTTCGATTCTAACACAACAATAACCACATTGTTTACGCTATTGTTGGGGCACTATATATTATCTTGGAGGCAGCTATGTTTGCAGGCTGTTCCATTGGGCGCCCCCGTATGCAAAGTTCTGCGTTTCAATACACTAGTAGTCACGTGACAAACAATTAAGTCATTGCTTACGTCATATAGCTTGCGCTGTAGGACGTCAAACGTTCTGACCTTGTCCAAGATGCTTATTACTGTTAATTGTACTGATGCATATGATGGGTTTATATCTGGGGTGTGCACGATTTGGGAGCATGGCAAGTTTGTTGTAATTAACTTTTCATTAAAATTACTGTCGAGTTTGTCTTCGTGACGTATATTTACCAAGTGACGTCATGTAACGTGGCGCTTCCAACGGATGAAATATACGCAGGGAATTAATGGAACAGCTGTATTTTATCTTAGAATAACATACAGCTGTCTCTCTTCTTTGTGTATATAAAATACTGTGGAGATCGTGTTAGAATTGTGTATAATCCTTTCCTTCTATCAAATCAAAAATAAGGCAGTGATTTGGTGATGTGGATATATAATGGCAATATGGAATGTGCTATCTTACACCAATTCAGATGGATTCCTTACTCTGCTTAAATTTGGAATTTAATTTTACATATTATGTAAAGTACATTAAGAAATCCACTATATATTTAAAAGGACTCGTGGCAATCTTGATTGTTTAAAAAACTTGCGGTGTCCCATTACTATTTCACATAACTAACATTGTTCAGTCATTTAATCTTAATTTATATAAGTCCCCTTGTGGTTGCCGGACCACAGCAAATCCTGCTAGAGGCAGAGGGGTAGGACCCCACCCACCCTTTCTTGTTCATTTTGCCTTTTTTTTTTATCCTGCTCATTTAAGGTCTTCTTCGTGACACCACATATGCAAATGTGGAAACGTGGCTCCATCGTAAATGGAGTGTCTACAATATAATTTGCAGCAACTCTGCAGTTCTGCAGGTTAGAAGGTTCTAGGCCCATTCTCCATATTTTATCTAGATGTAAACGGAGGATGAGCCTGGCATGTTCATCCTGTTTGGCGCCATATAACCTTTCTTGTGTTGGTGCGCCTTAAAACCCAAATTCAATCCAATTAATTTATATAAGAATAATATAAAGCAAAGTATCACTAACTTTTAACCCTTAACCCGCTAAGCATGCCTATAATAGCCTTTGCATCCATTGTAAACCCAGATCAGCCTTCGAGAAACCCCTTTGTCACATAAATGGAATGGTATTAATTCAAAGAAAGGACAGTCCATTATATCTTTGTAGCGGTTTATGGATTAATTATATTGCACCAACAATATATTTAAACCTATGGTAGAATAAAACAAATGAAATTATACCTCTGACGGTGCTCAAGCACCGCCAAAAATGAAAAACAAAATTGTGTTTAATTCAATGCAAGCAGGTTTTAAAGTAATAAAGGAATTGAGATGATACTTTTAATACCTGATAAAAATTCAAGATTGCCATGTGTCCCTTTAAGTAACCTGTAGCATATGAATAATTTATCAAATTCAAATAAAACATGTCTTTGATGTAATTGGTAAGTGCATTCGACCGTTAGACAAACAGTAACTTGTTGGTTTGAAACCTCCCAAGAATGAGGGCAATAAAAGACAAACTACCGGTAGTGTAATTTATATTGAACTCCGAAATTTATAGGTTGTTTTTGTGGAAATTGTATCTCTAGTACGTGAAAAGACAAACATGCTTCTGAACAATCTAGATATAATTAATTTCATGCTTCTAAATGATCTTGATAAACCAAATAAATTTCCCTCAATAACCAGGTATGTGTTTGGTGGACGTAAACAATTATAAATGGTCTTGATAAAACACAAATTTCTTTTCCCTCCATATTAAAACAGGAACGCTTTAAAGGGGTAAATAAGGTTTTTGTCAGGGTCGAGAAGTCCGACTTAAGATACACAAATTACGTGATTTTTAGCTCTACTGGCCGAAGGCCAGCAGAGCTTATGGGATGACGAGTTGTCCGTCGTCCGTCATCCGTCCGTCTGTCCGTCTTAACTTTTGCCTTGTGAACACTCTAGGGCCTTCATTATTAATCGAATCTTTACGAAACTTGGCCAGTGTCTTTATATCAATGAAAGCTCGGACAAGTTCGAAAACCAGCCGGATCGGATAAATTTCACCGGAGTTATGGCCCTTGTTTTTCTGAAAAATGCCATATTAAGCCTTGTGAACACTCTAGCACCTTCATTTATTATTTGATCTTTACCAAACTTGCACAGATTGTTAATATCAATGAAAGCTCGGACAAGTTCGAAAACCAGCCAAATCGGATCAGTAACACCGGAGTTATGGCCCTTGTTTTTTCTGAAAATTGCCATTTTCTGCCTTGTGAACGCTCTAACACCTTCATTTATTATTTGATCGTTACCAAACTTGCACAGATTGTTAATACTAATGATAGCTTGGACAAGTTCGAAAATCAGCTAAATTGGGTCAGTAACACCAGAGTCATGGCCCTTGTTTTTTCTGAAAAATGCCATTTTCTGCCTTGTGAACACTCTAGCACATTCATTTATTATTTGATCTTTACCAAACTTGCACAGATTGTTAATATCAATGAAAGCTTAAATAAGTTCGAAAACCAGCTAAATCGGATCAGTAACACCGGAGTTATGGCCCTTGTTTTTTCTGAAAAATGCTATTTTCTGCCTTGTGAACACTCGAGGGCATCAATATTAATCGGACCTTTACTTAACTTTGCCAATGTCTTTATATCAATGAAAGCTCGGACAAGTTCGAAAACCGGCAAGATCGAAATAATTTCACCGGAGTTATGGCCCTTGTTTTGCTGAAAAATGTCATATTAAGCCTTGTGAACACTAGCCCCTTTATTTATTATTTGATCTTTACCAAACTTGCACGGATGTTAATATCAATGAAAGCTCAGACAAATTCGAAAACCACCTTGATCGGACCATTAACAGCGGAGTTATTGCCCTTGATTTAGTTAAAATTGCTATATTTTGCCTCATTAAGATGATAGGGCCTTCATCTTTCATCCAATCTTTACCAAACTGTACCAGATTGTTTATATAAATGAGAGCTAGGGCAAGTTCGAAAACTAGCTGGATCGGCCATTAACAGCGGAGTTATGGCCCTTGATTTAGTTAAAAATGCTATATTTTGCCTCGTTAAGACGATAGGCCCTTTATCTTTCATTCGATCTTTGCCAAACTTTACCAGATTGTTTATATAAATGAAAGCTCGGACATTTCGAGATCAGCCAGATCGGACCAGTGACAGCGGAGTTATGGCCCTTGATTTAGTTAAAAATGCTATATTTTGCCTCGTTAATTCGATAGGGCCTTCATCTTTCATCTGATCTTTACAAAACAGCGTTTTTTTTCCTTCTTTGGACGGGTTGGGTCCCCCAATCGCCAAAAAATAGCATTTTTCCAATTTTGAGTAAAAAAAAAAAAAATCCCAATTCCAGATTTTTCTTCCCAAAATTGTAAAATGTTTTAGAATAATCTTCTTAATAAAGTTTTTTACCAGGGTTTTCGACGTTTCTTCTGCTTTTCTGTGTAAATTGAGCAAAATACAAAAATTGAGAAAAATCGCGTGTTTTTTCCCAATTTGACCGGTCACGGACCCATTCCAAAAATGGTGAAAAAAAAACGCAGCAAAACTTTACCTGATTGTTTATATCAATGACAGCTCAGACAGTTTCGAAAACCAGCCAGATCGGACCAGTAACAGATGAGTTATGGCCCTTGATTTAGTTAAAAATGCTATATTTTGCCTCATTAAGACGATAGGGCCTTTATTTTTCATGCGATTTTTATGAAACTTTACCAGATTGTTAATATCAATGAAAGCTTGGACAAGTTCGAAAAACATCCAGATTGGACCATTTTCATCGGAGTCATGGCCCTTGATTTTCTGAAAAATGCTATATCTTGGCCTCATTAAGACGAAAGGGGCTTCATTTGGCCGGATTTCATTGAAACTTTGCAGGGATGATCAGTACCAAGCCTAGTTGTACATAGTCACCGTGTTCCAGTTGAATGATTTTGGTGGAGTTATAGCCCTTTAAAGGTTTTAATACACAAACTTTGTTCCGACTAGTTCTCTTGAACCCCTGGCCGGATTAAACGAAACTTTTTAGGGATGATCAATTCTATGTCTAGTTATGCAAATCATCGCCGTGTTACGGTTGAATGATTTTTGGCGGAGTTATGGCCCTTTAAAGGTTTTAATATACAACCTTTGTTCTGATCTTATTCTCCTGAACCCCTCGCCAGATTTCAATGAAACTGTGCAGGGATGATCAGCACCTAACCTAGTTGTGCATGTCATCGTCACGTTCCGGTTTACAGATATTTGGCAGAGTTATGGCCCTTTAAAGGATTTTGATACCACAATTTTTTTCTGGGCTAGTTCTCCTGAACCGCTGGCTGGATACAGACGAAACTTGACAAGGATGATCAGTATCAAGCCTAGTTGTGCATATCATCGCTATATTTCGGTTGAATGATTTTTGGCAGAGGTGTGACCCTTTAAATATTTTAAAACACAAACTTTGTCCAGATTAGTTTCTTCTGAACTCTTTGCCAGATTTCAGCGAATCTTGGCGAGGATGGTCAGTACTAAGCCTTGTTGCACCTATCATTGCCATGTTCTGGTTGAATGATTTTTGAAAGACTTATGGCCCCTTATACATAAACTTTATCTTGAGCCAGTAGAGCGTCCACAGGCCCTCTTGGGCCTCTTGTTTTTGTTCTAAAGGGCCAAATCACATAATGAATGAGCCTTACAGATGGCGTGACACAGTTGGTAGCGCGGTGGATTTGTAACCGGAGGCCCCGGGTTCAATCCTCAGTGGCGCCAATGAGATTCGTCGGTGTGTTCTTGGGCAAGACACTTTTCCTTAGCCTCGTCTGTCGGATGGGGACGTAAACCGGGCAGTCCCGTGTATCAGTCAATCCTCCGAGCACGTTAAAGAACCATAGGAATCTATTTGATAATAAAAGTAGGGCATGGTTTTCCGGATTCCTATCCTTCCCCTCTCTCTGGGGCGGCTGTAAATAACATATACTGTGTTGATGAGCCGTTAAACAACATTCAACTAATTATTTACATGGAAATTCCTTCTGCACAGGAATATTTGCTGTCCTAGGTGACACACCATGGTAAATTTGTGGGTTTTTTTGCCTTATTTCATTCAAAATCTATAGTGAAATGAAAGTTTAGAACTAAACAGTAGGGTGCTAGCTACCACCACATTTTGAATGATATGAAGTTTTTATCATGAAATAGAACATTTTTGTGTTGCCTCTTCGAAGAAAATTGCGATACATAGGGATCACTTTGTCATCCGTCAGTCTGCCACGAAAGCTTAACATTGGCTATAACCTTTTCTCATTTCTTGATATTTCTTCATTGAAGGTATATGGGTTAAATACTCATTTTTTTCTTCACAAAAACTTAACATTGCCTATAACTTTCTCATTTCTTGATATTTCTTCATCAAACTTTCAATATATACTTACCATGACAACATCCTCATGCCATACTAAAATATAAAGGTCAAGGTCACACTGAAGGTCATTATATGGGTTAAATACTCATTTTTTTCTTCTCAAAATCTTAGTAAGGCCAGTTTGTCAAGGTCATTTATCTGAGTCCAAAAAACCTTGTTATACTGACAAAGCGCTGACAGGCAACACACGTGTTCCGCGTAACACCTGTCTAGTTAAAATGATGGATTCTTCTAGAAAAAAATCTCTGTACCACCTTTAATGGGACAAAAGAAATCTCCGGGGATTATAAATGCGGGGATTATAGTTACACACGGAAGTAAAAGTGAAATTAATGATTATTGATTGTGACAGTCGGTGTTTGTTTATCTGTTGTGGTTGACGATAGCGATAGCGTGGAGGAATGAACAAACACTAACTGATGATGTCGGAATCAATACATTCTAAAATAGCGACCTATTTCTGGTGCAAAAATAGAATAAGATGTACTTTTACAAAAATTAATTTAGTTTATTTTGATAATACAATCTTCAAGTTCTGGGCCCATTTTATGAAATGACCTAAGATAATTTTGATAAGTCAAAATAGAATACCTTCCCACATTTTCTTTAAAAGGATTTGAAGCAAACATTGAAGGGAGGAAATATTGACAATAGTAACAGTCTATTAAATCGTTTTAGAATTATTTTATTTTTAGAATTTTGTGATTCTTGGTTTCAAGAAACTCATTACTCAATCTGAGGTTTTACTGGACATTGAGTAATGAGGTTCTTGAAATCCAGAAACACAAAATTCTAATAATAAAATAATTCTGAAATGATTTAATAGTCTGTTTATTATGTATTAGTTTAAAGAAAACAATTTTATTTTGTTTAGCTTAACATAATTTATAGCAATAAGTTTAATAACATGACTTCCGATCAAAATTGTCATTCAATATTTGTTAAAGCGGGCCCCTGAACTTTTTGGACTTGAACAATGTATATCTATAGGTTCTACAGTTACGCTCTTTAAGCACCACCAACACTGATGGAGAGGGAGTTGTGTGGTGCATTCCAGGCACACACCCCACCCTTCTTAAAATTCATCAAGCATAGTTAAAATCTGCTCTTTTTTTTTCTCGGATTTTAGGGGTTGGTATAAGGGTCCACTGTTGCCCATCATTGAAACTAAGAACTGGAATATATCTGAAAACGTACTGGAATTTAACAAATGCCATGTCAGAAACAAAAACCTTCCACGGGGGCGTGTACACATAACACCTAGCTCACCGCTCAGCATTCAGGCCCCCCATGAAACTTAGAACTATTCATATACAATATTCCATATGTTGAACAGTACGATTAAAGACGTACAGAGTGCAAACCTAGAATTTGTGACACTTCAATCCCTCTAATAGGATAAAGAAGTGTGCTTCGTCCTTGATGATAATTATGGTATCAATCAATAGGGTGACGATTGGAATGGCTTGTCAATGGTACTGAGATTGGAATGGCTTGTCAATGGTACTGAGATTGGAATGGCTTGTCAATGGTACTGAGATTGGAATGGCTTGTCAATGGTACTGAGATGGAATGGCTTGTCAATGGTACTGAGATTGGAATGGCTTGTCAATGGTACTGAGATGGAATGGCTTGTCAATGGTACTGAGATTGGAATGGCTTGTCAATGGTACTGAGATTGGAATGGCTTGTCAATGGTACTGAGATTGGAATGGCTTGTCAATGGTACTGAGATGGAATGGCTTGTCAATGGTACTGAGATTGGAATGGCTTGTCAATGGTACTGAGATTGGAATGGCTTGTCAATGGTACTGAGATTGGAATGGCTTGTCAATGGTACTGAGATTGGAATGGCTTGTCAATGGTACTGAGATTGGAATGGCTTGTCAATGGTACTGAGATTGGAATGGCTTGTCAATGGTACTGAGATTGGAATGGCTTGTCAATGGTACTGAGATTGGAATGGCTTGTCAATGGTACTGAGATTGGAATGGCTTGTCAATGGTACTGAGATTGGAATGGCTTGTCAATGGTACTGAGATTGGAATGGCTTGTCAATGGTACTGAGATTGGAATGGCTTGTCAATGGTACTGAGATTGGAATGGCTTGTCAATGGTACTGAGATTGGAATGGCTTGTCAATGGTACTGAGATTGGAATGGCTTGTCAATGGTACTGAGATTGGAATGGCTTGTCAATGGTACCGAGATTGGAATGGCTTGTCAATGGTACTGAGATTGGAATGGCTTGTCAATGGTACTGAGATTGGAATGGCTTGTCAATGGTACTGAGATTGGAATGGCTTGTCAATGGTACTGAGATTGGAATGGCTTGTCAATGGTACTGAGATTGGAATGGCTTGTCAATGGTACCGAGATTGGAATGGCTTGTCAATGGTACTGAGATTGGAATGGCTTGTCAATGGTACTGAGATTGGAATGGCTTGTCAATGGTACTGAGATTGGAATGGCTTGTCAATGGTACTGAGATTGGAATGGCTTGTCAATGGTACTGAGATTGGAATGGCTTGTCAATGGTACTGAGATTGGAATGGCTTGTCAATGGTACTGAGATTGGAATGGCTTGTCAATGGTACTGAGATTGGAATGGCTTGTCAATGGTACTGAGATTGGAATGGCTTGTCAATGGTACCGAGATTGGAATGGCTTGTCAATGGTACTGAGATTGGAATGGCTTGTCAATGGTACTGAGATTGGAATGGCTTGTCAATGGTACTGAGATTGGAATGGCTCGTCAATGGTACTGAGATTGGAATGGCTCGTCAATGGTACTGAGATTGGAATGGCTCGTCAATGGTACTGAGATTGGAATGGCTCGTCAATGGTACTGAGATTGGAATGGCTTGTCAATGGTACTGAGATTGGAATGGCTTGTCAATGGTACTGAGATTGGAATGGCTTGTCAATGGTACTGAGATTGGAATGGCTTGTCAATGGTACTGAGATTGGAATGGCTTGTCAATGGTACTGAGATTGGAATGGCTTGTCAATGGTACTGAGATTGGAATGGCTTGTCAATGGTACTGAGATTGGAATGGCTTGTCAATGGTACTGAGATTGGAATGGCTTGTCAATGGTACTGAGATTGGAATGGCTTGTCAATGGTACTGAGATTGGAATGGCTTGTCAATGGTACTGAGATTGGAATGGCTTGTCAATGGTACTGAGATTGGAATGGCTTGTCAATGGTACTGAGATTGGAATGGCTTGTCAATGGTACTGAGATTGGAATGGCTTGTCAATGGTACTGAGATTGGAATGGCTTGACAATGGTACTGAGATTGGAATGGCTTGTCAATGGTACTGAGATTGGAATGGCTTGTCAATGGTACTGAGATTGGAATGGCTTGTCAATGGTACTGAGATTGGAATGGCTTGTCAATGGTACTGAGATTGGAATGGCTTGTCAATGGTACTGAGATTGGAATGGCTTGTCAATGGTACTGAGATTGGAATGGCTTGTCAATGGTACTGAGATTGGAATGGCTTGTCAATGGTACTGAGATTGGAATGGCTTGTCAATGGTACTGAGATGAGATCAAATCGAGAGTTAAAGCAGAAAACGGATAAATAAACTAGACATAAAAATGCACTTACCTGTTTGATCATGCACTTACCTGTTTGATCCGGTACATTACATTGTATTATACAAGTGCCATTTGATATGGAATTTATACAACTTATTCGTATGAATATCTTCTTTTTTTTTAATAATAAAAGTTTTTTTAAAATTGATTAAGCAGGAGATTGGAGAGGCGTTAACATTTCGGTTAAATTTCGGTTAAAGTTTCATTGCGAGTTGTTGATAACTGGTGTTCTTATCAGTCAGTATCAAACAGTGCATGAACTTGAATACATAATTAATAAGTTCTTGTGCAGTTTGTTGACATCACAAGTTCAAAATCTGTATCAACCAGTCAATGACAGTCAACTTTTGTTCATTTTAATCAGGGCTATGTCTCTTTGGTTTTCTTGGAGAATGCACATTTTTGGAGAAATGCTGCAGCTGTTGTTTTTCTTAAAAAAATGGCCATTAGGCCGTTATAAATTAATTGCTAAATTCTCATCCCTGCCCACCCCCGTTTTTTTATGCCGCCCCGGTAATTTTTATTTCTTCAACGAAAAAAATAGATAAAAAAAGTTAATAAAAAAAGTGCTGAAAGTATGAAACTCGCTAGTATGTTTTACTATTTTTGCCTTGTGCCGAGGCCATTTTCCATTTGTCGTATAAAGTAAAAAATAAAAAATAAAATTTCATCCCCATTTTGAAATAAATTTGGAAGAGAAACTAGCAATTAATTTATTATTGCCTTATGGTAAACATGTTGGCAATTGATGTCAGCCGACCTTCATTTATATATATATATACATCTTTATCTGAAAAGGCTGGCCACACTTTGTACATTCTAGTTAAGATTTATGAACCTTGTTTTACTTTGATTATGCCAGTGTTTTTTTGCCCAAAATATTCG
>JAWPHD010023880.1:0-20855 GCA_037043455.1 Cyrtodaria siliqua
AAATATGCGTAAAACTGAATATATATGCGTAAGAACTGAACATGTATGTGTAAGAAATGAATATATATGCGTAAGAACTGAATATATATGCGTAAGAACGGAATATATATGTGTAAGAACGGAATATATATGCGTAAGAACTGAATATATATGTGTAAGAACTGAATATATATGCGTAAGAACTGAATATATATGTGTAAGAACTGAATATATATACGTAAGAACGGAATATATATGTGTAAGAACAGAATATATATGTGTAAGAACGGAATATGTATGTCTAAGAACGGAATGTATATGTGTAAGAACTGATTCATATATGTGTATATATATAGAAGAACGGAATATATAAGTTTAAGAACTGAATATAGATGTGTAAGAAATGAATATATATGTGTAAGAACTGAATATATATGTGTAAGAACGGAATATATATGTGTAAGAACGGAATATATATGTGTAAGAACTGAACATATATGTGTAAGAAATGAATATATATGCGTAAGAACTGAATATATATGCGTAAGAACTGAATATATATCTGTTAGAACTGAATATATATGTGTAAGAACTGAATATATATGCGTAAGAACTGAATATATATGCGTAAGAACGGAATATATATGTGTAAGAACGGAATATATACGTGTAAGAACGGAATATATGTGTGTAAGAACGGAATATATGTGTAAGAACGGAATATATATGTGTAAGAACTGAACAGATATGTGTAAGAAATGAATATATATGCGTAAGAACTGAATATATATGCGTAAGAACGGAATATATATTTGTAGTTACTGAATATATATGCGTACAACTGAATATATATGCGTCAGAACTGAACATATATGTGTAAGAAATGAATATATATGTGTAAGAACTGAATATATATGCTTCAGAACTGAATATATATGCGTAAGAACGCAATATATATGCGTAACAACGGAATATATATCTGTAAGAACGGAATATATATGCGTAAGAACGGATTATTTATGTGTAAGAACGAAATATATATGCGTAAGAACTGAATATATATGTGTAAGAACTGAACATATATGTGTAAGAAATGAATATATATGTGTAAGAACTGAATATATATGCTTAAGAACTGAATATATATGCGTAAAAACGCAATATATATGCGTAAGAACAGAATATATATGTGTAAGAATTGAATATATATGCATAAAACTGAATATATATGCGAAAGAACGGAATATATATGCGTAAGAACGGAATATATGTGTAAGAACGGAATATATATGTGTAAGAACGGAATATATATGTGTAAGAACGGAATATGTACGTGTAAGAACGGAATATATATGTGTAAGAACGGAATATATATGTGTAAGAACGGAATTTATATGTGTAAGAACGGAATATGTACGTGTAATAACTGAATAAATATGCGTAAAACTGAATATATATGCGTAAGAACTGAACATGTATGTGTAAGAAATGAATATATATGCGTAAGAACTGAATATATATGCGTAAGAACGGAATATATATGTGTAAGAACGGAATATATATGCGTAAGAACTGAATATATATGTGTAAGAACGGAATATATATGTGTAAGAACGGAATATATATGCGTAAGAACTGAATATATATGCGTAAGAACGGAATATATATGTGTAAGAACGGAATATATATGAGTAAGAACGGAATATGTACGTCTAAGAACGGAATGTATATGTGTAAGAAAGGAATATATATGTGTATATATATGGAAGAACGGAATATATAAGTTTAAGAACTGAATATATATGTGTAAGAAATGAATATATATGTGTAAGAACTGAATATATATGTGTAAGACCGGAATATATATGTGTAAGAACGGAATATATATGTGTAAGAACTGAACATATATGTGTAAGAAATGAATATATATGCGTAAGAACTGAATATATATGCGTAAGAACTGAATACATATCTGTTAGAACTGAATATATATGTGTAAGAACTGAATATATATGCGTAAGAACTAAATATATATGCGCAAGAACGGAATATATATGCGTAAGAATGGAATATATACCTGTAAGAACGGAATATATTTGTGTAAGAACGGAATATATATGTGTAAGAACGGAATATATATGTGTAAGAACTGAACATATATGTGTAAGAAATGAATATATATGCGTAAGAACTGAATATATATGCGTGAGAACGGAATATATATTTGTAGTTACTGAATATATATGCGTAAAACTGAATATATATGCGTCAGAACTGAACATATATGTGTAAGAAATGAATATATATGTGTAAGAACTGAATAAATATGCTTAAGAACTGAATATATATGCGTAAGAACGCAATATATATTCGTAACAACGGAATATATATGGGTAAGAACGGAATATATATGCGTAAGAACGGAATATTTATGTGTAAGAACGAAATATATATGCGTAAGAACTGAATATATATGTGTAAGAACTGAACATATATGTGTAAGAAATGAATATATATGTGTAAGAACTGAATATATATGCTTAAGAACTGAATATATATGCGTAAGAACTGATTATATATCTGTTAGAACTGAATATATATGTGTAAGAACTGAATATATAAGCGTAAGAACTGAATATATATGCGTAAGAACGGAATATATATGCGTAAGAACGGAATATATACGTGTAAGAACGGAATATATTTTTGTAAGAACGGAATATATATGTGTAAGAACGGAATATATATGTGTAAGAACGGAATATATATGCGTAAGAACTGAATATATATGTGTAAGAACGGAATATATATCTGTAAGAACGGAATATATATGCGTAAGAACTGAATATATATGTGTAAGAACGGAATATATACGTGTAAGAACGGAATATATATGTGTAAGAACGGAATAAATATGTGTAAGAACGGAATATATATGTTTAAGAACTGAATATATATGTGTAAGAACTGAATATATATATGTAAGAACTGAATATATATTTGTAAGAACTGAATATATATGTGTAAATACTGAATATATATGCGTAAGAACTGAATATATATGCGTAAGAACGGAATATATTTGTGTAAGAACGGAATATATATGTGTAAGAACGGAATATGTACGTGTAAGAACGGAATATATATGTGTAAGAACGGAATATATATGTCTATATATGTGTAAGAACGGAATAAATATGTGTAAGAACTGAATATATACGTGTAATAAGTGAATATATATGTGTAAGAACTGAATATATATGTGTAAGAACGGAATATATATGTGTAAGAACGGAATATATATGTGTCAGAACGGAACATGTACGTGTAAGAACGGAATATATATGTGTAAGAACTGAACATATATGTGTAAGAAATGAATATATATGCGTAAGAACTGAATATATATGCGTAAGAACTGAATAAATATGCGTAAGAACTGAATATATATGTGTAAGAACGCAATATTTATGTGTAAGAACGGAATATATGTGTAAGAATATATATGCGTAAGAACGGAATTTATATGTGTAAGAACTGAATATATATGTGTAAGAACGGAATATATATGTGTAAAAACGGAATATATATGTGTAAGAACTGAATATATATGTGTAAGAACTGAATATATATGCGTAAGAACTGAATATATATGTGTAAGAACTGAATATATATGCGTAAGAACGGAATATATATGTGTAAGAACAGAATATATATGTGTAAGAACGGAATATGTACGTCTAAGAACGGAATGTATATGTGTAAGAACGGATTCATATATGTGTATATATATGGAAGAACGGAATATATAAGTTTAAGAACTGAATATATATGTGTAAGAACTGAATATATATGTGTAAGAACGGAATATATATGTGTAAGAACGGAATATATATGTGTAAGAACGGAATATATATGTGTAAGAACGGAATATATGTGTAAGAACTTAATATATATGCGTAAGAACTGAATATATATGCGTAAAACTGAATATATATGCGAAAGAAAGGAATATATATGCGTAAGAACGGAATATATGTGTAAAAACGGTATATATATGTGTAAGAACGGAATATATATGTGTAAGAACGGAATATATACGTGTAAGAACTGAATATATATGTGTAAGAACGGAATATATATGTGTAAGAACGGAATATATATGTGTAAAAACGGAATATATATGTGTAAGAACTGAATATATATGTGTAAGAACTGAATATATATGCGTAAGAACTGAATATATATATGTAAGAACTGAATATATATGCGTAAGAACGGAATATATATGTGTAAGAACAGAATATATATGTGTAAGAACGGAATATGTACGTCTAAGAACGGAATGTATATGTGTAAGAACGGAATATATATGTGTATATATATGGAAGAACGGAATATATAAGTTTAAGAACTGAATATATATGTGTAAGAAATGAATATATATGTGTAAGAACTGAATATATATGTGTAAGAACGGAATATATATGTGTAAGAACGGAATATATATGTGTAAGAACTGAACATATATGTGTAAGAAATGAATATATATGCGTAAGAACTGAATATATATGCGTAAGAACTGAATATATATCTGTTAGAACTGAATATATATGTGTAAGAACTGAATATATATGCGTAAGAACTGAATATATATGCGTAAGAACGGAATATATATGTGTAAGAACGGAATATATACGTGTAAGAACGGAATATATTTGTGTAAGAACGGAATATATATGTGTAAGAACGGAATATATATGTGTAAGAACTGAACAGATATGTGTAAGAAATGAATATATATGCTTAAGAACTGAATATATATGCGTAAGAACGGAATATATATTTGTAGTAACTGAATATATATGCGTACAACTGAATATATATGCGTCAGAACTGAACATATATGTGTAAGAAATGAATATATATGTGTAAGAACTGAATATATATGCTTCAGAACTGAATATATATGCGTAAGAACGCAATATATATGCGTAACAACGGAATATATATCTGTAAGAACGGAATATATATGCGTAAGAACGGAATATTTATGTGTAAGAACGAAATATATATGCGTAAGAACTGAATATATATGTGTAAGAACTGAACATATATGTGTAAGAAATGAATATATATGTGTAAGAACTGAATATATATGCTTAAGAACTGAATATATATGCGTAAGAACGCAATATATATGCGTAAGAACAGAATATATATGTGTAAGAATTGAATATATATGCATAAAACTGAATATATATGCGAAAGAACGGAATATATATGCGTAAGAACGGAATATATGTGTAAGAACGGAATATATATGTGTAAGAACGGAATATATATGTGTAAGAACGGAATATGTACGTGTAAGAACGGAATATATATGTGTAAGAACGGAATATATATGTGTAAGAACGGAATTTATATGTGTAAGAACGGAATATGTACGTGTAAGAACGGAATATATATGTGTAAGAACTGAACATATATGTGTAAGAAATGAATATATATGCGTAAGAACTGAATATATATGCGTAAGAACGGAATATATATGTGTAATAACTGAATATATATGCGTAAAACTGAATATATATGCGTAAGAACTGAACATATATGTGTAAGAAATAAATATATATGTGTAAGAACTGAATATATATGCGTAAGAACGGAATATATATGTGTAAGAACGGAATATATATGCGTAAGAACTGAATATATATGTGTAAGAACGGAATATATATGTATAAAAACGGAATATATATGCGTAAGAAAACTGAATATATATGCGTAAGAACGGAATATATATGTGTAAGAACGGAATATATATGTGTAAGAACGGAATATGTACGTCTAAGAACGGAATGTATATGTGTAAGAACGGAATATATATGTGTATATATATGGAAGAACGGAATATATAAGTTTAAGAACTGAATATATATGTGTAAGAAATGAATATATATGTGTAAGAACTGCATATATATGTGTAAGAACGGAATATATATGTGTAAGAACGGAATATATATGTGTAAGAACTGAACATATATGTGTAAGAAATGAATATATATGCGTAAGAACTGAATATATATGCGTAAGAACTGAATACATATCTGTTAGAACTGAATATATATGTGTAAGAACTGAATATATATGCGTAAGAACTAAATATATATGCGTAAGAACGGAATATATATGCGTAAGAACGGAATATATACGTGTAAGAACGGAATATATTTGTGTAAGAACGGAATATATATGTGTAAGAACGGAATATATATGTGTAAGAACTGAACATATATGTGTAAGAAATGAATATATATGCGTAGGAACTGAATATATATGCGTGAGAACGGAATATATATTTGTAGTAACTGAATATATATGCGTAAAACTGAATATATATGCGTCAGAACTGAACATATATGTGTAAGAAATGAATATATATGTGTAAGAACTGAATAAATATGCTTAAGAACTGAATATATATGCGTAAGAACGCAATATATATGCGTAACAACGGAATATATATGGGTAAGAACGGAATATATATGCGTAAGAACGGAATATTTATGTGTAAGAACGAAATATATATGCGTAAGAACTGAATATATATGTGTAAGAACTGAACATATATGTGTAAGAAATGAATATATATGTGTAAGAACTGAATATATATGCTTAAGAACTGAATATATAGGCGTAAGAACTGAATATATATCTGTTAGAACTGAATATATATGTGTAAGAACTGAATATATATGCGTAAGAACTGAATACGCGTAAGAACGGAATATATATGCGTAAGAACGGAATATATAAGTGTAAGAACGGAATATATTTGTGTAAGAACGGAATATATATGTGTAAGAACGGAATATATTTGGTAAGAACGGAATATATATGCGTAAGAACTGAATATATATGTGTAAGAACGGAATATATATCTGTAAGAACGGAATATATATGCGTAAGAACTGAATATATATGCTTAAGAACGGAATATATACGTGTAAGAACGGAATGTATATGTGTAAGAACGGAATAAATATGTGTAAGAACGGAATATATATGTTTAAGAACTGAATATATATGTGTAAGAACTGAATATATATATGTAAGAACTGAATATATATCTGTAAGAACTGAATATATATGCGTAAGAACGGAATATATTTGTGTAAGAACGGAATATATATGTGTAAGAACGGAATATGTACGTGTAAGAACGGAATATATATGTCTATATATGTGTAAGAACGGAATAAATATGTGTAAGAACTGAATATATACGTGTAATAAGTGAATATATATGTGTAAGAACTGAATATATATGTGTAAGAACGGAATATATATGTGTAAGAACGGAATATATATGTGTCAGAAAGGAACATGTACGTGTAAGAACGGAATATATATGTGTAAGAACTGAACATATATGTGTAACAAATGAATATATATGCGTAAGAACTGAATATATATGCGTAAGAACTGAATAAATATGCGTAAGAACTGAATATATATGTGTAAGAACGGAATATATATGTGTAAGAACGGAATATATGTGTAAGAATATATATGCGTAAGAACGGAATATATATGTGTAAGAACGGAATATATATGCGTAAGAACTGAATATATATGCGTAAGTACTGAACATATATGCGTAAGAACGGAATATATATGCGTAAGAACGGAATATGTACGTGTAAGAGCGGAATATATATGTGTAAGAACGGAATATATGTGTGTAAGAACGGAATATATACGTTTAAAAACGGAATATATATGTGTAAGAACGGAATATATGTGTAAGAACGGAATATATATGTGTAAGAACTGAATATATATGTGTAAGAACTGAATATATATGTGTAAGAACTGAATATATATTTGTAAAAACTGAATATATATGTGTAAAAATGGAATATATATGTGTAAGAACGGAATATGTACGTGTAAGAACGGAATATATATGTGTAAGAACTGAATATATATGTGTAAGAAGTGAATATATAGGTGTAAGAACTGAATATATATGTGTAAGAACGGAATATATATGTGTAAGAACGGAATAAATATGTGTAAGAACGGAATATATATGTGTAAGAACTGAATATATATGTGTAAGAACTGAATATATATGTGTAAGAACTGAATATATATGTGTAAGAACTAAATATATATGCGTAAGAACTGAATATAAATGCGTAAGAAATGAATATATATGCGTAAGAACGGAATATATGTGTAATAATATATATGTGTAAGAACGGAATATATATGCATAAGAACTGAATATATATGTGTAATAACTGATTATATATGTGTAAGAACTGAATATATATGCGTAAGAACTGAATATATATGCGTAAGAACTGAATATATATGCGTAAAACTGAATATATATGCGAAAGAACGGAATATATATGCGTAAGAACGTAATATATGTGTAAGAACGGTATAAATATGTGTAATAACGGAATATATATGTGTAAGAACGGAATATATACGTGTAAGAACGAAATATATATGTGTAATAACGGAATATATATGTGTAAGAACGGAATATATATGTGTAAAAACGGAATATATATGTGTAAGAACTGAATATATATGTGTAAGAACTGAATATATATGCGTAAGAACTGAATATATGTGTAAGAACTGAATATATATGCGTAAGAACGGAATATATATGTGTAAGAACGTAATATATATGTGTAAGAACGGAATATGTACATCTAAGAACGGAATATATATGTGTAAGAACGGAATATATATATGTTTATATATGGAAGAACGGAATATATAAGTTTAAGAACTGAATATATATGTGTAAGAAATGAATATATATGTGTAAGAACTGAATATATATATGTAAGAAATGAATATATATGTGTAAGAACTGAATATATATGCTTAAGAACTGAATATATATTCGTAAGAACTGAATATATATCTGTTAGAACTGAATATATATGTGTAAGAACTGAATATATATGCGTAAGAACTGAATATATATGCTTAAGAACGGAATATATATGCGTAAGAACGGAATATATACGTGTAAGAACGGAATATATTTGTGTAAGAACGGAATATATATGTGTAAGAACGGAATATATATGTGTAAGAACGGAATATATATGCGTAAGAACTGAATGTATATGTGTAAGAACGGAATATATATCTGTAAGAACGGAATATATATGTGTAAGAACGGAATAAATATGTGTAAGAACGGAATATATATGTGTAAGAACTGAATATATATTTGTAAGAACTGAATATATATGTGTAAGAACTGAATATATATGCGTAAGAACTGAATATATATGCGTAAGAACGGAATATATATGTGTAAGAACGGAATATGTACGTGTAAGAACGGAATATATATGTGTAAGAACGGAATATATATGTCTATATATGTGTAAGAACGGAATATATATGTGTAAGAACTGAATATATATGTGTAAGAACGGAATATATATGTGTAAGAACGGAATATATATGTGTAAGAACGGAATATGTACGTGTAAGAACGGAATATATATGTGTAAGAACTGAACATATATGTGTAAGAAATGAATATATATGCGTAAGAACTGAATATATATGCGTAAGAACTGAATAAATATGCGTAAGAACTGAATATATATGTGTAAGAACGGAATATATATGTGTAAGAACGGAATATATGTGTAAGAATATATATGCGTAAGAACGGAATATATATGTGTAAGAACGGAATATATATGCGTTAGAACTGAATATATATGCGTAAGTACTGAACATATATGCGTAAGCACGGAATATATATGCGTAAGAACGGAATATGTACGTGTAAGAGCTGAATATATATGTGTAAGAACGGAATATATATGTGTAAGAACGGAATATATACGTTTAAAAACGGAATATATATGTGTAAGAACGGAATATATGTGTAAGAACGGAATATATATGTGTAAGAACTGAATATATATGTGTAAGAACTGAATATATATGTGTAAGAACTGAATATATATTTGTAAGAACTGAATATATATGTGTAAAAACGGAATATATATGTGTAAGAACTGAATATATAGGTGTAAGAACGGAATATATATCTGTAAGAACTGAATATATATGTAAGAACGGAATATATATGTGTAAGAACTGAACATATATGTGTAAGAAATGAATATATATGCGTAAGAACTGAATAAATATGCGTAAGAACGGAATATATATCTGTTAGAACTGAATATATATGTGTAAGAACTGAATATATATGCGTAAGAACTGAATATATATGCGTAAGAACGGAATATATATGCGTAAGAACGGAATATATACGTGTAAGAACGGAATATATTTGTGTAAGAACGGAATATATATGTGTAAGAACGGAATATATATGTGTAAGAACTGAACATATATGTGTAAGAAATGAATATATATGCGTAAGAACGGAATATATATGCGTAAGAACTGAATGTATATGTGTAAGAACGGAATATATATCTGTAAGAACGGAATATATATGTGTAAGAACGGAATAAATATGTGTAAGAACGGAATATATATGTGTAAGAACTGAATATATATTTGTAAGAACTGAATATATATGTGTAAGAACTGAATATATATGCGTAAGAACTGAATATATATGCGTAAGAACGGAATATATTTGTGTAAGAACGGAATATATATGTGTAAGAACGGAATATGTACGTGTAAGAACGGAATATATATGTCTATATATGTGTAAGAACGGAATAAATATGTGTAAGAACTGAATATATACGTGTAATAAGTGAATATATATGTGTAAGAACTGAATATATATGTGTAAGAACGGAATATATATGTGTAAGAACGGAATATATATGTGTCAGAAAGGAACATGTACGTGTAAGAACGGAATATATATGTGTAAGAACTGAACATATATGTGTAACAAATGAATATATATGCGTAAGAACTGAATATATATGCGTAAGAACTGAATAAATATGCGTAAGAACTGAATATATATGTGTAAGAACGGAATATATATGTGTAAGAACGGAATATATGTGTAAGAATATATATGCGTAAGAACGGAATATATATGTGTAAGAACGGAATATATATGCGTAAGAACTGAATATATATGCGTAAGTACTGAACATATATGCGTAAGAACGGAATATATATGCGTAAGAACGGAATATGTACGTGTAAGAGCGGAATATATATGTGTAAGAACGGAATATATGTGTGTAAGAACGGAATATATACGTTTAAAAACGGAATATATATGTGTAAGAACGGAATATATGTGTAAGAACGGAATATATATGTGTAAGAACTGAATATATATGTGTAAGAACTGAATATATATGTGTAAGAACTGAATATATATTTGTAAAAACTGAATATATATGTGTAAAAATGGAATATATATGTGTAAGAACGGAATATGTACGTGTAAGAACGGAATATATATGTGTAAGAACTGAATATATATGTGTAAGAAGTGAATATATAGGTGTAAGAACTGAATATATATGTGTAAGAACGGAATATATATGTGTAAGAACGGAATAAATATGTGTAAGAACGGAATATATATGTGTAAGAACTGAATATATATGTGTAAGAACTGAATATATATGTGTAAGAACTGAATATATATGTGTAAGAACTAAATATATATGCGTAAGAACTGAATATAAATGCGTAAGAAATGAATATATATGCGTAAGAACGGAATATATGTGTAATAATATATATGTGTAAGAACGGAATATATATGCATAAGAACTGAATATATATGTGTAATAACTGATTATATATGTGTAAGAACTGAATATATATGCGTAAGAACTGAATATATATGCGTAAGAACTGAATATATATGCGTAAAACTGAATATATATGCGAAAGAACGGAATATATATGCGTAAGAACGTAATATATGTGTAAGAACGGTATAAATATGTGTAATAACGGAATATATATGTGTAAGAACGGAATATATACGTGTAAGAACGAAATATATATGTGTAATAACGGAATATATATGTGTAAGAACGGAATATATATGTGTAAAAACGGAATATATATGTGTAAGAACTGAATATATATGTGTAAGAACTGAATATATATGCGTAAGAACTGAATATATGTGTAAGAACTGAATATATATGCGTAAGAACGGAATATATATGTGTAAGAACGTAATATATATGTGTAAGAACGGAATATGTACATCTAAGAACGGAATATATATGTGTAAGAACGGAATATATATATGTTTATATATGGAAGAACGGAATATATAAGTTTAAGAACTGAATATATATGTGTAAGAAATGAATATATATGTGTAAGAACTGAATATATATATGTAAGAAATGAATATATATGTGTAAGAACTGAATATATATGCTTAAGAACTGAATATATATTCGTAAGAACTGAATATATATCTGTTAGAACTGAATATATATGTGTAAGAACTGAATATATATGCGTAAGAACTGAATATATATGCTTAAGAACGGAATATATATGCGTAAGAACGGAATATATACGTGTAAGAACGGAATATATTTGTGTAAGAACGGAATATATATGTGTAAGAACGGAATATATATGTGTAAGAACGGAATATATATGCGTAAGAACTGAATGTATATGTGTAAGAACGGAATATATATCTGTAAGAACGGAATATATATGTGTAAGAACGGAATAAATATGTGTAAGAACGGAATATATATGTGTAAGAACTGAATATATATTTGTAAGAACTGAATATATATGTGTAAGAACTGAATATATATGCGTAAGAACTGAATATATATGCGTAAGAACGGAATATATATGTGTAAGAACGGAATATGTACGTGTAAGAACGGAATATATATGTGTAAGAACGGAATATATATGTCTATATATGTGTAAGAACGGAATATATATGTGTAAGAACTGAATATATATGTGTAAGAACGGAATATATATGTGTAAGAACGGAATATATATGTGTAAGAACGGAATATGTACGTGTAAGAACGGAATATATATGTGTAAGAACTGAACATATATGTGTAAGAAATGAATATATATGCGTAAGAACTGAATATATATGCGTAAGAACTGAATAAATATGCGTAAGAACTGAATATATATGTGTAAGAACGGAATATATATGTGTAAGAACGGAATATATGTGTAAGAATATATATGCGTAAGAACGGAATATATATGTGTAAGAACGGAATATATATGCGTTAGAACTGAATATATATGCGTAAGTACTGAACATATATGCGTAAGCACGGAATATATATGCGTAAGAACGGAATATGTACGTGTAAGAGCTGAATATATATGTGTAAGAACGGAATATATATGTGTAAGAACGGAATATATACGTTTAAAAACGGAATATATATGTGTAAGAACGGAATATATGTGTAAGAACGGAATATATATGTGTAAGAACTGAATATATATGTGTAAGAACTGAATATATATGTGTAAGAACTGAATATATATTTGTAAGAACTGAATATATATGTGTAAAAACGGAATATATATGTGTAAGAACTGAATATATAGGTGTAAGAACGGAATATATATGTGTTAGAACTGAACATATATGTATAAGAACTGAATATATATGCATAAGAACTGAATATATATGCGTAAGAACTGAATATATATGCGTAAGAACTGAATATATATGCGTAAGAACTGAATATATATCTGTAAGAACTGAATATATATGTAAGAACGGAATATATATGTGTAAGAACTGAACATATATGTGTAAGAAATGAATATATATGCGTAAGAACTGAATAAATATGCGTAAGAACGGAATATATATCTGTTAGAACTGAATATATATGTGTAAGAACTGAATATATATGCGTAAGAACTGAATATATATGCGTAAGAACGGAATATATATGCGTAAGAACGGAATATATACGTGTAAGAACGGAATATATTTGTGTAAGAACGGAATATATATGTGTAAGAACGGAATATATATGTGTAAGAACTGAACATATATGTGTAAGAAATGAATATATATGCGTAAGAACGGAATATATATTTGTAGTAACTGAATATATATGCGTAAAACTGAATATATATGCGTAAGAACTGAACATATATGTGTAAGAAATGAATATATATGCGTAAGAACTGAATATATATGCGTCAGAACTGAACATATATGTGTAAGAAATGAATATATATGTGTAAGAACTGAATATATATGCTTAAGAACTGAATAAATATGCGTAAGAACGCAATATATATGCGTAAGAACGGAATATATATGTGTAAGAACGGAATATATATGCGTAAGAACGGAATATTTATGTGTAAGAACGAAATATATATGCGTAAGAACTGAATATATATGTGTAAGAACTGAATATATATGTGTAAGAACTGAATATATATGCGTAAGAACTGAATATATATGCATAAAACTGAATATATATGCGAAAGAACGGAAAATATATGCGTAAGAACGGAATATATATGTGTAAGAACGGAATATGTCCGTGTAAATACGGAATATATATGTGTAAGAACGGAATATATATGTGTAAGAACGGAATATATATGTGTAAGAACTGAATACATATGTGTAAGAACGGAATATATATGTGTAAGAACGGAATATATATGTGTAAGAACGGAATATGTACGTGTAAGAACGGAATATATATGTGTAAGAACGGAATATATATGTGTAAGAACGGAATATATGTGTAAGGACTGAATATATATGTGTAAGAAATGAATATATATGTGTAAGAAATGAATATATATGTGTAAGAACGGAATATATATGTGTAAGAACGGAATATGTACGTGTAAGAACTGAATATATATGTGTAAGAACTGAATATATATTTGTAAGAACTGAATATATATGTGTAAAAACGGAATATATATGTGTAAGAACGGAATATGTACGTGTAAGAACGGAATATATATGTGTAAGAACTGAATATATATGTGTAAGAAGTGAATATATAGGTGTAAGAACTGAATATATATGTGTAAGAAATGAATATATATGTGTAAGAACGGAATAAATATGTGTAAGAACGGAATATATATGTGTAAGAACTGAATATATATGTGTAAGAACTGAATGTATATGTGTAAGAACTGAATATATATGTGTAAGAATTGAATATATATGTGTAAGAACTAAATATATATGCGTAAGAACTGAATATAAATGCGTAAGAAATGAATATATATGCGTAAGAACGGAATATATGTGTAAGAATATAAATGTGTAAGAACGGAATATATATGCATAAAAACTGAATATATATGTGTAATATCTGAATATATATGTGTAAGAACTGAATATATATGCGTAAGAACTGAATATATATGCGTAAGAACTGAATATATATGCGTAAAACTGAATATATATGCGAAAGAACGGAATATATATGCGTAAGAACGGAATATATGTGTAAGAACGGTGTATATATATGTGTAAGAACGGAATATATATGTGTAAGAACGGAATATATACGTGTAAGAACGAAATATATATGTGTAAGAACGGAATATATATGTGTAAGAACGGAATATATATGTGTAAAAACGGAATATATATGTGTAAGAACTGAATATATATGTGTAAGAACTGAATATGTATGCGTAAGAACTGAATATATGTGTAAGAACTGAAAATATATGCGTAAGAACGGAATATATATGTGTAAGAACGTAATATATATGTGTAAGAACGGAATATGTACATCTAAGAACGGAATATATATGTGTAAGAACGGAATATATATATGTATATATATGGAAGAACGGAATATATAAGTTTAAGAACTGAATATATATGTGTAAGAAATGAATATATATGTGTAAGAACTGAATATATATATGTAAGAAATGAATATATACGTGTAAGAACTGAATATATATGCTTAAGAACTGAATATATATGCGTAAGAACTGAATATATATGCGTAAGAACTGAATATATATGCGTAAGAACGGAAAATATATGTGTAAGAACGGAATATATACGTGTAAGAACGGAATATATTTGTGTAAGAACGGAATATATATGTGTAAGAACGGAATATATATATGTGTAAGAACTGAACAGATATGTGTAAGAAATGAATATATATGCGTAAGAACTGAATATATATGCGTAAGAACGGAATATATATTTGTAGTAACTGAATATATATGCGTACAACTGAATATATATGCGTCAGAACTGAACATATATGTGTAAGAAATGAATATATATGTGTAAGAACTGAATATATATGCTTCAGAACTGAATATATATGCGTAAGAACGCAATATATATGCGTAACAACGGAATATATATCTGTAAGAACGGAATATATATGCGTAAGAACGGAATATTTATGTGTAAGAACGAAATATATATGCGTAAGAACTGAATATATATGTGTAAGAACTGAACATATATGTGTAAGAAATGAATATATATGTGTAAGAACTGAATATATATGCTTAAGAACTGAATATATATGCGTAAGAACGCAATATATATGCGTAAGAACAGAATATATATGTGTAAGAACGGAATATATATGTGTATATATATGGAAGAACGGAATATATAAGTTTAAGAACTGAATATATATGTGTAAGAAATGAATATATATGTGTAAGAACTGAATATATATGTGTAAGAACGGAATATATATGTGTAAGAACGGAATATATATGTGTAAGAACTGAACATATATGTGTAAGAAATGAATATATATGCGTAAGAACTGAATATATATGCGTAAGAACTGAATATATATCTGTTAGAACTGAATATATATGTGTAAGAACTGAATATATATGCGTAAGAACTGAATATATATGCGTAAGAACGGAATATATATGTGTAAGAACGGAATATATACGTGTAAGAACGGAATATATTTGTGTAAGAACGGAATATATATGTGTAAGAACGGAATATATATGTGTAAGAACTGAACAGATATGTGTAAGAAATGAATATATATGCGTAAGAACTGAATATATATGCGTAAGAACGGAATATATATATGTAGTAACTAAATATATATGCGTACAACTGAATATATATGCGTCAGAACTGAACATATATGTGTAAGAAATAAATATATATGTGTAAGAACTGAATATATATGCTTCAGAACTGAATATATATGCGTAAGAACGCAATATATATGCGTAACAACGGAATATATATCTGTAAGAACGGAATATATATGCGTAAGAACGGAATATTTATGTGTAAGAACGAAATATATATGCGTTAGAACTGAATATATATGTGTAAGAACTGAACATATATGTGTAAGAAATGAATATATATGTGTAAGAACTGAATATATATGCTTAAGAACTGAATATATATGCGTAAGAATGCAATATATATGCGTAAGAACAGAATATATATGTGTAAGAATTGAATATATATGCATAAAACTGAATATATATGCGAAAGAACGGAATATTTATGCGTAAGAACGGAATATATGTGTAAGAACGGAATATATATGTGTAAGAACGGAATATATATGTGTAAGAACGGAATATGTACGTGAAAGAACGGAATATATATGTTTAAGAACGGAATATATATGTGTAAGAACGGAATTTTTATGTGTAAGAACGGAATATGTACGTGTAAGAACGGAATATATATGTGTAAGAACTGAACATATATGTGTAAGAACTGAACATATATGTGTAAGAAATGAATATATATGCGTAAGAACTGAATATATATGCGTAAGAACGGAATATATATGTGTAATAACTGAATATATATGCGTAAAACTGAATATATATGCGTAAGAACTCAACATATATGTGTAAGAAATGAATATATATGCGTAAGAACTGAATATATATGCGTAAGAACAGAATATATATGTGTAAGAACGGAATATATATGCGTAAGAACTGAATATATATGTGTAAGAACGGAATATATATGTGTAAGAACGGAATATATATGCGTAAGAACTGAATATATATGCGTAAGAACGGAATATATATGTGTAAGAACGGAATATATATGTGTAAGAACGGAATATGTACGTCTAAGAACGGAATGTATATGTGTAAGAACGGAATATATATGTGTATATATATGGAAGAACGGAATATATAAGTTTAAGAACTGAATATATATGTGTAAGAAATGAATATATATGTGTAAGAACTGAATATATATGTGTAAGAACGGAATATATATGTGTAAGAACGGAATATATATGTGTAAGAACTGAACATATATGTGTAAGAAATGAATATATATGCGTAAGAACTGAATATATATGCGTAAGAACTGAATACATATCTGTTAGAACTGAATATATATGTGTAAGAACTGAATATATATGCGTAAGAACTAAATATATATGCGTAAGAACGGAATATATATGCGTAAGAACGGAATATATACGTGTAAGAACGGAATATATTTGTGTAAGAACGGAATATATATGTGTAAGAACGGAATATATATGTGTAAGAACTGAACATATATGTGTAAGAAATGAATATATATGCGTAAGAACTGAATATATATGCGTGAGAACGGAATATATATTTGTAGTAACTGAATATATATGCGTAAAACTGAATATATATGCGTCAGAACTGAACATATATGTGTAAGAAATGAATATATATGTGTAAGAACTGAATAAATATGCTTAAGAACTGAATATATATGCGTAAGAACGCAATATATATGCGTAACAACGGAATATATATGGGTAAGAACGGAATATATATGCGTAAGAACGGAATATTTATGTGTAAGAACGAAATATATATGCGTAAGAACTGAATATATATGTGTAAGAACTGAACATATATGTGTAAGAAATGAATATATATGTGTAAGAACTGAATATATATGCTTAAGAACTGAATATATATGCGTAAGAACTGAATATATATCTGTTAGAACTGAATATATATGTGTAAGAACTGAATATATATGCGTAAGAACTGAATATATATGCGTAAGAACGGAATATATATGCGTAAGAACGGAATATATACGTGTAAGAACGGAATATATTTGTGTAAGAACGGAATATATATGTGTAAGAACGGAATATATTTGGTAAGAACGGAATATATATGCGTAAGAACTGAATATATATGTGTAAGAACGGAATATATATCTGTAAGAACGGAATATATATGCGTAAGAACTGAATATAAATGTGTAAGAACGGAATATATACGTGTAAGAACGGAATATATATGTGTAAGAACGGAATAAATATGTGTAAGAACGGAATATATATGTTTAAGAACTGAATATATATGTGTAAGAACTGAATATATATATGTAAGAACTGAATATATATTTGTAAGAACTGAATATATATGTGTAAGAACTGAATATATATGCGTAAGAACTGAATATATATGCGTAAGAACGGAATATATTTGTGTAAGAACGGAATATATATGTGTAAGAACGGAATATGTACGTGTAAGAACGGAATATATATGTGTAAGAACGGAATATATATGTCTCTATATGTGTAAGAACGGAATAAATATGTGTAAGAACTGAATATATACGTGTAATAAGCTGAATATATATGTGTAAGAACTGAATATATATGTGTAAGAGCTAAATATATATGTGTAAGAACTGAATATATATGCGTAAGAACTGAATATATATGCGTAAGATCGGAATATATGTGTAAGAACTGGACATATATGCGTAAGAACTGAATATATATGCGTAAGAACTGAATATATGTGTAAGAACTGAATATATGCGTAAAAACTGAATATATATGTGTAAGAACTGAATATATTTGTGTAAGAACTGCATGTATATGTGTAAGAACTGAATATATATGTGTAAGAACTGAATATATATGTGTAAGAACTGAATATATATGTGTAAGAACGGAATATATACGTGAAAGAACTGAATATATATGTGTAAGAACTGAATATATATGCGTAGACTGAATATATATGCGTAAGAACTGAATATATATGCGTAAGAACTGAATTTATATGCTTAAGAACGGAATATATATGCGTAAGAACTGAATATATATGTGTAAGAACTGAATATATATGTGTAAGAACTGAATATATATGCGTAAGAACGGAATATATATGTGTAAAAACTGCATATATATGTATAAGAACTGAATATATATGTGTAAGAACTGAATATATATGTGTAAGAACTGAATATATGCGTAAGAACTGAATATATGCGTAAGAACTGAATATATATGTGTAAGAACTAAATATATATGTGTAAGAACTGAATATATATGCGTAAGAACGGAATATATATGTGTAAGAACTGAATATATATGTGTAATAGCTGAATATATATGTGTAAGAACTGAATATATATGTGTTAGAACTGAATATATATGTGTAAGAACTGAATATATATGTGTAAGAACTGAATATATATGTGTAAGAGCTGAATATATATGTGTAAGAACTGAATATATATGCGTAAGAACTGAATATATATGCGTAAGATCGGAATATATGTGTAAGAACTGAACATATATGCGTAAAAATTGAATATATATGCGTAAGAACTGAATATATGCGTAAGAACTGAATATATGCGTAAGAACTGAATATATATGTGTAAGACCTGAATATATTTGTGTAAGAACTGCATATATATGTGTAAGAACTGAATATATATGCGTAAGAACGGAATATATATGTGTAAGAACTGAATATATATGTGTAAGTTAGAACTGAATATATATGTGTTAGAACGGAATATATATGTGTAAGAACTGAATACAAATTGTGTAAGAACTGCATATATATGT
>JAWPHD010023881.1:0-20855 GCA_037043455.1 Cyrtodaria siliqua
TATGTGTAACAAATGAATATATATGCGTAAGAACTGAATATATATGCGTAAGAACTGAATATATATGCGTAAGAACGGAATATATATATGTAAGAACTGAATATATATGTGTAAGAACGGAATATATATGTGTAAGAACTGAATATATATGTGTAAGAACGGAATATATATGTGTAAGAACGGAATATATACGTGTAAGAACGGAATATATATGTGGACGAACGGAATATATATGTAAAAGAACGAAATATATATGTGTAAGAACTGAATATATATACGTAAGAACTGAATATATATGCTTATGAACGGAATATATATGTTTAAGAACGGAATATATATGTGTTAGAACGGAATATGTACGTGTTAAGAACGGAATATATATGTGTACGAACGGAATATATATGTGTATATATGTGTAAGAACGGAATATATATGTGTAAGAACTGAATATATATGTGTAAGAAGTGAATATATATGTGTAAGAACTGAATATATATGTGTAAGAACGGAATATATATGTGTAAGAACGGAATTTATATTTGTAAGAACGGAATATGTACGTGTAAGAAAGGAATATATATGTGTAAGAACTGAACATATATGTGTAAGAAATGAATATATATGCGTAAGAACTGAATATATATGCGTAAGAACTGAATATATATGCGTAAGAACTGAATATATATCTGTAAGAAGTGAATATATGTGTAAGAACTGAATATGTTTGCGTAAAACTGAATATATATGAGTAAGAACGGAATATATATGTGTAAGAACGGAATTTGTACGTGTAAGAACGGAATATATATGTGTAAGAACGGAATATATATGTGTAAGAACTGAATATATATGTGTAAGAACGGAATATATATGTGTAAGAATGGAATATATATATGTGTAAGAAAGGAATATTTATGTGTAAGAACTGAATATATATGTGTAAGAACTGAATATATATATGTACGAACTGAACATATATGTGTAAAAAGTGAATATATGTGTGTAAGAACTGAATATATATGTGTAAGAACGGAATATATATGTGTAAGAACGGAATATATATGTGTAAGAACGGAATATGTACGTGTAAGAACGGAATATATATGTGTAAGAACTGAACATATATATGTAAGAAATTAATATATATGCGTAAGAACTGGATATATATGCGTAAGAACTGAATATATATCTGTAAGAACTGAATATATATGTGTAAGAACTGAATATATATGCGTAAGAACTGAATATATATTCGTAAGAACGAAATATATATGTGTAAGAACAGAATATATATGTGTAAGAACGGAATATGTACGTGTAAGAACGGAATATATATGTGTAAGAACGGAATATATATGTGTATATATGTGTAAGAACGGAATATATATGTGGTAGAACTGAATATATATGTGTAATAAGTGAATATATATGTGTAAAAACTGAATATATATGTGTAAGAACGGAATATATAGGTGTAAGAACTGAATATATATGCGTAAGAACGGAATATATATGCGTAAGAACTGAATATATATGCGTAAGAACGGAATATATATGTGTAAGAACGGAATATATATGTGTAAGAACGGGATATATATGTGTAAGAACCGAATATGTACGTGTAAGAACGGAATATATATGTGTAAGAACGGAATATATATGTGTAAGAACGGAATATATATGTGTAAGAACTGAATATATATGTGTTAGAACTGAATATATATGTGTAAGAACGGAATATATATGTGTAAGAACTGAATATATATGAGTAAGAACGGAATATATATGCGTAAGAACTGAATTTATATGCGTAAGAACGGAATATATATGTGTAAGAACGGAATATATATGTGTAACAACGGGATATATATGTGTAAGAACGGAATATATACGTGTAAGAACGGAATATATATGTGTAAGAACGGAATATATATGTGTAAGAACGGAATATATATGTGTAAGATCTGAATATATATGTGTAAGAACGGATATATACGTGTAAGAACGTAGTATATATGTGTAAAAACGGAATATACATGTGTAAGAACGAAATATATATGTGTAAGAATTGAATATATATGTGTAAGAACTGAATATATATTCGTAAGAACTGAATATATATGCGTAAGAACTGAATATATATATGCGTAAGAACAGAATATATATGCGATAGAACGGAATATATATGAGTAAGAACTGAAAATATATATGTGTAAGAACGGAATATATATGTGTTAGAACGGAATATATATGTGTAATAAGAGAATATATATGTGTAAAAACTGAATATATATGTGTAAGAACGGAATATATATGTGTAAGAACTGAATATATATGCGTAAGAACTGAATATATATATGTAAGAACTGAATATATATATGCTTAAGAACGGAATATATATCTGTAAGAACGATATATATATGTGTAATAAGAGAATATATATGTGTAAAAACTGAATATATATGTGTAAGAACGGAATATATATGTGTAAGAACTGAATATATATGCGTAAGAACGGAATATATATGCGTAAGAACTGAATATATATGCGTAAGAACGGAATATATATGTGTAAGAACGGAATATATATGTGTAACAACGGGATATATATGTGTAAGAACGGAATATATACGTGTAAGAACGGAATATATATGTGTAAGAACGGAATATATATGTGTAAGAACGGAATATATATGTGTAAGATCTGAATATATATGTGTAAGAACGGAATAAATATGTGTAAGAACTGAATATATATGTGTAAGAACTAATTATATAAGAGTAAGAACTGAATATATATGTGTAAGAACTGAATATGTATGTGCAAGAACTGCATATATATGCGTAATAACTGAATATATATGTGTAAGAACTGAATATATATGTGTAAGAACGGAATATATATGTGTAAGAACGGAATATATATGTGTTAGAACGGAATATACACGTGTAAGAGCAGAATACATATGTGTAAGAATGGAATATATATGTGTAAGAACGGAATATATATGTGTAAGAACTGAATATATATGTGTAAGAACTGAATATATATTTGTAAGAACTGAATATATATGTGTAAGAACTGAATATATATAAGTAAGAACTGAATATATATTCTTAAGAACGGAATATATATGTGTAAGAACGGAATATATATGTGTAAGAATGGAATATGTACGTGTAAGAACGGAATATATATGTGTAAGAACGAATTATATATGTGTATATATGTGTAAGAACGGAATATATATGTGTAAGAACTGAATATATATGTGTAATAAGTGAATATATATGTGAAAAAACTGAATATATATGTGTAAGAACGGAATATATATGTGTAAGAACTGAATATATATGCGTAAGAACGGAATATATATGAGTAAGAACGGAATATATATGAGTAAGAACGTAATATATATATGTAAGAACGGAATATGTACGTGTTAGAACGGAATATATATGTGTAAGAACTGAATATATATGTGTAAGAACGGAATATATATATGTGTAAGAACGGAATATATATGTGTAAGAACGGAATATATATGTGTAAGAACTGAATATATATGTTTAAGAACTGAATATATATATGTAAGAACTGAATATATATGTGTAAGAAGTGAATATATATGTGTAAGAATTGAATATATATGTGTAAGAAGTGAATATATATGTGTAAGAACTGAATATATATTTGTAAGAACGGAATATATATGTGTAAGAACGGAATATATATGTGTAAGAACGGAATATGTACGTGTAAGAACGGAATATATATGTCTAAGAACTGAACCTATATATGTAAGAAATGAATATATATGCGTAAGAACTGAATATATATGCGTAAGAACGGAATATATATGTGTAAGAACTGAATATATATGTGTAAGAACGGAATATATATGTGTAAGAACTGAATATATATGTGTAAGAACGGAATATATATGTGTAAGAACGGAATATATACGTGTAAGAACGGAATATATATGTGGACGAACGGAATATATATGTAAAAGAACGAAATATATATGTGTAAGAACTGAATATATATACGTAAGAACTGAATATATATGCTTATAAACGGAATATATATGTTTAAGAACGGAATATATATGTGTTAGAACGGAATATGTACGTGTAAGAACGGAATATATATGTGTACGAACGGAATATATATGTGTATATATGTGTAAGAACGGAATATATATGTGTAAGAACTGAATATTTATGTGTAAGAAGTGAATATATATGTGTAAGAACTGAATATATATGTGTAAGAACGGAATATATATGTGTAAGAACGGAATTTATATTTGTAAGAACGGAATATGTACGTGTAAGAAAGGAATATATATGTGTAAGAACTGAACATATATGTGTAAGAAATGAATATATATGCGTAAGAACTGAATATATATGCGTAAGAACTGAATATATATGCGTAAGAACTGAATATATATCTGTAAGAAGTGAATATATGTGTAAGAACTGAATATGTTTGCGTAAAAACTGAATATATATGAGTAAGAACGGAATATATATGTGTAAGAACGGAATATATATGTGTAAGAACGGAATATGTACGTGTAAGAACGGAATATATATGTGTAAGAACGGAATATGTACGTGTAAGAACGGAATATATATGTCTAAGAACTGAACCTATATATGTAAGAAATGAATATATATGCGTAAGAACTGAATATATATGCGTAAGAACGGAATATATATGTGTAAGAACTGAATATATATGTGTAAGAACGGAATATATATGTGTAAGAACTGAATATATATGTGTAAGAACGGAATATATATGTGTAAGAACGGAATATATACGTGTAAGAACGGAATATATATGTGGACGAACGGAATATATATGTAAAAGAACGAAATATATATGTGTAAGAACTGAATATATATACGTAAGAACTGAATATATATGCTTATAAACGGAATATATATGTTTAAGAACGGAATATATATGTGTTAGAACGGAATATGTACGTGTAAGAACGGAATATATATGTGTACGAACGGAATATATATGTGTATATATGTGTAAGAACGGAATATATATGTGTAAGAACTGAATATTTATGTGTAAGAAGTGAATATATATGTGTAAGAACTGAATATATATGTGTAAGAACGGAATATATATGTGTAAGAACGGAATTTATATTTGTAAGAACGGAATATGTACGTGTAAGAAAGGAATATATATGTGTAAGAACTGAACATATATGTGTAAGAAATGAATATATATGCGTAAGAACTGAATATATATGCGTAAGAACTGAATATATATGCGTAAGAACTGAATATATATCTGTAAGAAGTGAATATATGTGTAAGAACTGAATATGTTTGCGTAAAAACTGAATATATATGAGTAAGAACGGAATATATATGTGTAAGAACGGAATTTGTACGTGTAAGAACGGAATATATATGTGTAAGAACGGAATATATATGTGTAAGAACTGAATATATATGTGTAAGAACGGAATATATATGTGTAAGAATGGAATATATATATGTGTAAGAACGGAATATATATGTGTAAGAACTGAATATATATGTGTAAGAACTGAATATATATATGTACGAACTGAACATATATGTGTAAGAAGTGAATATATGTGTGTAAGAACTGAATATATAGGTGTAAGAACGGAATATATATGTGTAAGAACGGAATATATATGTGTAAGAACGGAATATGTACGTGTAAGAACGGAATATATATGTGTAAGAACTGAACATATATATGTAAGAAATTAATATATATGCGTAAGAACTGGATATATATGCGTAAGAACTGAATATATATCTGTAAGAACTGAATATATATGTGTAAGAACTGAATATATATGCGTCAGAACTGAATATATATTCGTAAGAACGAAATATATATGTGTAAGAACAGAATATATATGTGTAAGAACGGAATATGTACGTGTAAGAACGGAATATATATGTGTATATATGTGTAAGAACGGAATATATATGTGGTAGAACTGAATATATATGTGTAATAAGTGAATATATATGTGTAAAAACTGAATATATATGTGTAAGAACGGAATATATAGGTGTAAGAACTGAATATATATGCGTAAGAACGGAATATATATGCGTAAGAACTGAATATATATGCGTAAGAACGGAATATATATGTGTAAGAACGGAATATATATGTGTAAGAACGGGATATATATGTGTAAGAACCGAATATGTACGTGTAAGAACGGAATATATATGTGTAAGAACGGAATATATATGTGTAAGAACGGAATATATATGTGTAAGAACTGAATATATATGTGTTAGAACTGAATATATATGTGTAAGAACGGAATATATATGTGTAAGAACTGAATATATATGAGTAAGAACGGAATATATATGCGTAAGGACTGAATTTATATGCGTAAGAACGGAATATATATGTGTAAGAACGGAATATATATGTGTAACAACGGGATATATATGTGTAAGAACGGAATATATACGTGTAAGAACGGAATATATATGTGTAAGAACGGAATATATATGTGTAAGAACGGAATATATATGTGTAAGATCTGAATATATATGTGTAAGAACGGAATATATACGTGTAAGAACGTAGTATATATGTGTAAAAACGGAATATACATGTGTAAGAACGAAATATATATGTGTAAGAATTGAATATATATGTGTAAGAACTGAATATATATTCGTAAGAACTGAATATATATGCGTAAGAACTGAATATATATATGCGTAAGAACAGAATATATATGCGATAGAACGGAATATATATGAGTAAGAACTGAAAATATATATGTGTAAGAACGGAATATATATGTGTAAGAACGAATATATATGTGTAATAAGAGAATATATATGTGTAAAAACTGAATATATATGTGTAAGAACGGAATATATATGTGTAAGAACTGAATATATATGCGTAAGAACTGAATATATATATGTAAGAACTGAATATATATATGCTTAAGAACGGAATATATATCTGTAAGAACGATATATATATGTGTAATAAGAGAATATATATGTGTAAAAACTGAATATATATGTGTAAGAACGGAATATATATGTGTAAGAACTGAATATATATGCGTAAGAACGGAATATATATGCGTAAGAACTGAATATATATGCGTAAGAACGGAATATATATGTGTAAGAACGGAATATATATGTGTAACAACGGGATATATATGTGTAAGAACGGAATATATACGTGTAAGAACGGAATATATATGTGTAAGAACGGAATATATATGTGTAAGAACGGAATATATATGTGTAAGATCTGAATATATATGTGTAAGAACGGAATAAATATGTGTAAGAACTGAATATATATGTGTAAGAACTAATTATATAAGAGTAAGAACTGAATATATATGTGTAGACTGAATATGTATGTGCAAGAACTGAATATATATGCGTAATAACTGAATATATATGTGTAAGAACTGAATATATATGTGTAAGAACGGAATATATATGTGTAAGAACGGAATATATATGTGTTAGAACGGAATATACACGTGTAAGAGCGGATACATATGTGTAAGAATGGAATATATATGTGTAAGAACGGAATATATATGTGTAAGAACTGAATATATATGTGTAAGAACTGAATATATATTTGTAAGAACTGATATATATGTGTAAGAACTGAATATATATAAGTAAGAACTGAATATATATTCTTAAGAACGGAATATATATGTGTAAGAACGGAATATATATGTGTAAGAATGGAATATGTACGTGTAAGAACGGAATATATATGTGTAAGAACGAATTATATATGTGTATATATGTGTAAGAACGGAATATATATGTGTAAGAACTGAATATATATGTGTAATAAGTGAATATATATGTGTAAAAACTGAATATATATGTGTAAGAACGGAATATATATGTGTAAGAACTGAATATATATGCGTAAGAACGGAATATATATGAGTAAGAACGGAATATATATGAGTAAGAACGTAATATATATATGTAAGAACGGAATATGTACGTGTTAGAACGGAATATATATGTGTAAGAACTGAATATATATGTGTAAGAACGGAATATATATATGTGTAAGAACGGAATATATATGTGTAAGAACGGAATATATATGTGTAAGAACTGAATATATATGTTTAAGAACTGAATATATATATGTAAGAACTGAATATATATGTGTAAGAAGTGAATATATATGTGTAAGAATTGAATATATATGTGTAAGAAGTGAATATATATGTGTAAGAACTGAATATATATTTGTAAGAACGGAATATATATGTGTAAGAACAGAATATATATGTGTAAGAACGGAATATGTACGTGTAAGAACGGAATATATATGTCTAAGAACTGAACCTATATATGTAAGAAATGAATATATATGCGTAAGAACTGGATACATATGCGTAAGAACTGAATATATATCTGTAAGATCTGAATATATATGTGTAAGAACGGAATCTATATGTGTAAGAACGAAATAAATATGTGTCAGAACGGAATATATATGTGTAAGTACTGAATATATATGTGTAAGAACTGAATATATATGCGTAAGAACTGAATATATATGCGTAAGAACGGAATATATATGTGTAAGAACTGAATATATATGCGTTAGAACGGAATATATATGTGTAAGAACTGAATATATATGTGTAAGAATGGAATATATATGTGTAAGAACGGAATATATATGTGTAAGAACGGAATATATATGTGTAAGAACGGAATATATATGTGTTAGAACGGAATATATACGTGTAAGAACGGAATATATATGTGTAAGAACGGAATATATATGTGTAAGAACGGAATATATATGTGTAAGAACTGAATATATATTTGTAAGAACTGAATATATATGTGTAAGAACTGAATATATATAAGTAAGAACTGAATATATATATGCTTAAGAACGGAATATATATGTGTAGGAACGGAATATATATGTGTAATAAGAGAATATATATGTGTAAAAACTGAATATATATGTGTAAGAACGGAATATATATGTGTAAGAACTGAATATATATGCGTAAGAACGGAATATATATGCGTAAGAACTGAATATATATGCGAAAGAACGGAATATATATGTGTAAGAACGGAATATTTATGTGTAACAACGGGATATATATGTGTAAGAACGGAATATATACATGTAAGAACGGAATATATATGTGTAAGAACGGAATATATATGTGTAAGAACGGAATATATATGTGTAAGAACTGAATATATATGTGTAAGAACGGAATAAATATGTGTAAGAACTGAATATATATGTGTAAGAACTGAATATATAAGAGTAAGAACTGAATATATATGTGTAAGAACTGAATATATATGTGTAAGAACTGAATATATATGCGTAAGAACTGAATATATATGTGTAAGAACTGAATATATATGTGTAAGAACGGAATATATATGTGTAAGAACGGAATATATATGTATAAGAACGGAATATATACGTGTAAGAGCGGAATATATATGTGTAAGAATGGAATATATATGTGTAAGAACGGAATATATATGTGTAAGAACTGAATATATATGTGTAAGAACTGGATATATATAAGTAAGAACTGAATATATATGCTTAAGAACGGAATATATATGTGTAAGAACGGAATATATATGTGTAAGAACTGAATATATATGTGTAATAAGTGAATATATATGTGTAAAAACTGAATATATATGTGTAAGAACGGAATATATATGTGTAAGAACTGAATATATATGCGTAAGAACGGAATATATATGGGTAAGAACTGAATATATATGCGTAAGAACGGAATATATATGTGTAAGAACGGAATATATATGTGTAAGAACGGGATATATATGTGTAAGAACGGAATATGTACGTGTAAGAACGGAATATATATGTGTAAGAACGGAATATATATGTGTAAGAACGGAATATATATGTGTAAGAATGGAATATATATGTGTAAGAACTGAAAATATATGTGTAAGAACTGAATATATATGTGTCAACAATGAATATATATTTGTAAGAATTGAATATATATGTGTAAGAACTGAATATATATGCGTAAGAACGGAATATATATGAGTAAGAACAGAATATATATGTGTAAGAACGGAATATGTACGTGTAAGAACGGAATATATATGTGTAAGAACGGAATATATATGTGTATATATGTTTAAGAACGGAATATATATGTGTAGGAACTGAATATATATGTGTAAGAAGTGAATATATATGTGTAAGAACTGAATATATATGTGTAAGAACGGAATATATATGTGTAAGAACTGAAGACATATGCGTAAGAACAGAATATATATGGGTAAGAATGGAATATATATGCGTAAGAACGGAATATATATGTTTAAGAACGGAATAGATATGTGTAAGAACGTAATATATATGTGTAAGAACGGAATAAATACGTGTAAGAAAGGAATATATATGTGTAAGAACGGAATATATATGTGTAAGAACGGAATATATATGTGTAAGAACTGAATATATATGCGTAAGAACTGAATATATATGCGTAAGAACGGAATATATTTGAGTAAGAACAGAATATATATGTGTAAGAACGGAATATGTACGTGTAAGAACGGAATATATATGTGTAAGAACGGAATATATATGTGTATATATGTTTAAGAACGGAATATATATGTGTAAGAACTGAATATATATGTGTAAGAAGTGAATATATATGTGTAAGAACTGAATATATATGTGTAAGAACGGAATATATATGTGTAAGAACTGAATATATATGCGTAAGAACAGAATATATATGGGTAAGAACGGAATATATATGCGTAAGAACGGAATATATATTTTTAAGAACGGAATAGATATGTGTAAGAACGTAATATATATGTGTAAGAACGGAATAAATACGTGTAAGAACGGAATATATATGTGTAAGAACGGAATATATATGTGTAAGAACGGAATATATATGTGTAAGAACTGAATATATATGCGTAAGAACGGAATATATATGTGTAAGAACGGAAAATATACGTGTAAGAACGTAGTATATATGTGTAAAAACGGAATATATATGTGTAAGAACGAAATATATATGTGTAAGAACGGAATATATATTTTTAAGAACGGAATAGATATGCGTAAGAACGGAATATATATTTTTAAGAACGGAATAGATATGTGTAAGAACGTAATATATATGTGTAAGAACGGAATAAATACGTGTAAGAACGGAATATATATGTGTAAGAACGGAATATATATGTGTAAGAACTGAATATATATGTGTAAGAACTGAATATATATGTGTCAAAAATGAATATATATTTGTAAGAATTGAATATATATGTGTAAGAACTGAATATATATGCGTAAGAACTGAATATATATGCGTAAGAACGGAATATATTTGAGTAAGAAGTGAATATATATGTGTAAGAACGGAATATGTACGTGTAAGAACGGAATATATATGTGTATATATGTTTAAGAACGGAATATATATGTGTAAGAACTGAATATATATGTGTAAGAAGTGAATATATATGTGTAAGAACTGAATATATATGTGTAAGAACGGAATATATATGTGTAAGAACTGGATATATATGCGTAAGAACAGAATATATATGGGTAAGAACGGAATATATATGCGTAAGAACGGAATATATATTTTTAAGAACGGAATTGATATGTGTAAGAACGTAATATATATGTGTAAGAACGGAATAAATACGTGTAAGAACGGAATATATATGTGTCAGAACGGAATATATATGTGTAAGAACGGAATATATATGTGTAAGAACTGAATATATATGCGTAAGAACGGAATATATATGTGTAAGAACGGAAAATATACGTGTAAGATGGTAGTATATATGTGTAAAAACGGAATATATATGTGTAAGAACGAAATATATATGTGTAAGAACGGAATATATATTTTTAAGAACGGAATAGATATGCGTAAGAACGGAATATATATTTTTAAGAACGGAATAGATATGTGTAAGAACGTAATATATATGTGTAAGAACGGAATAAATACGTGTAAGAACGGAATATATATGTGTAAGAACGGAATATATATGTGTAAGAACTGAATATATATGTGTAAGAACTGAATATATATGTGTCAAAAATGAATATATATTTGTAAGAATTGAATATATATGTGTAAGAACTGAATATATATGCGTAAGAACTGAATATATATGCGTAAGAACGGAATATATTTGAGTAAGAACAGAATATATATGTGTAAGAACGGAATATGTACGTGTAAGAACGGAATATATATGTGTATATATGTTTAAGAACGGAATATATATGTGTAAGAACTGAATATATATGTGTAAGAAGTGAATATATATGTGTAAGAACTGAATATATATGTGTAAGAACGGAATATATATGTGTAAGAACTGGATATATATGCGTAAGAACAGAATATATATGGGTAAGAACGGAATATATATGCGTAAGAACGGAATATATATTTTTAAGAACGGAATTGATATGTGTAAGAACGTAATATATATGTGTAAGAACGGAATAAATACGTGTAAGAACGGAATATATATGTGTCAGAACGGAATATATATGTGTAAGAACGGAATATATATGTGTAAGAACTGAATATATATGCGTAAGAACGGAATATATATGTGTAAGAACGGAAAATATACGTGTAAGAAGGTAGTATATATGTGTAAAAACGGAATATATATGTGTAAGAACGAAATATATATGTGTAAGAACGGAATATATATTTTTAAGAACGGAATAGATATGCGTAAGAACGGAATATATATTTTTAAGAACGGAATAGATATGTGTAAGAACGTAATATATATGTGTAAGAACGGAATAAATACGTGTAAGAACGGAATATATATGTGTAAGAACGGAATATATATGTGTAAGAACGGAATATATATGTGTAAGATCTGAATATATATGTGTAAGAACGGAATACATATGTGTAAGAACTGAATATATATGTGTAAGAACTGAATATATAAGAGTAAGAACTGAATATATATGTGTAAGAACTGAATATGTATGTGCAAGAACTGAATATATATGCGTAAGAACTGAATATATATGTGTGACAACTGAATATATATGTGTAAGAACGGAATATATATGTGTAAGAACGGAATATATATGTGTTAGAACGGAATATATACGTGTAAGAGCGGAATATATATGTGTAAGAATGGAATATATATGTGTAAGAACGGAATATATATGTGTAAGAACTGAATATATATTTGTAAGAACTGAATATATATGTGTAAGAACTGAATATATATAAGTAAGAACTGAATATATATGCTTAAGAACGGAATATATATGTGTAAGAACGGAATATATATGTGTAAGAACGGAATATGTACGTGTAAGAACGGAATATATATGTGTAAGAACGGAATATATATGTGTATATATGTGTAAGAACGGAATATATATGTGTAAGAACTGAATATATATGTGTAATAAGTGAATATATATCTGTAAAAACTGAATATATATGTGTAAGAACTGAATATAAATGCATAAGAACGGAATATATATGCGTAAGAACTGAATATATATGCGTAAGAACGGAATATATATGTGTAAGAACGGAATATATATGTGTAAGAACGGGATATATATGTGTAAGAACGGAATATTTACGTGTAAGAACGGAATATATATGTGTAAGAACGGAATATATATGTGTAAGAACTGAATATATATGTGTAAGAACGGAATATATATGTGTAAGAACTGAATATATATGTGTAAGAACTGAATATATATTTGTCAAAAATGAATATATATTTGTAAGAATTGAATATATATGTGTAAGAACTGAATATATACGCATAAGAACTGAATATATATGCGTAAGAACGGAATATATTTGAGTAAGAACAGAATATATATGTGTAAGAACGGAATATATATGTGTAAGAACTGAATATATAAGAGTAAGAACTGAATATATATGTGTAAGAACTGAATATGTATGTGCAAGAACTGAATATATATGCGTAAGAACTGAATATATATGTGTAAGAACTGAATATATATGTGTAAGAACGGAATATATATGTGTAAGAGCGGAATATATATGTGTAACAATGGAATATATATGTGTAAGAACTGAATATATATTTGTAAGAACTGAATATATATGTGTAAGAACTGAATATATATAAGTAAGAACTGAATATATATGCTTAAGAACGGAATATATATGTGTAAGAACGGAATATATATGTGTAAGAACGGAATATGTACGTGTAAGAACGGAATATATATGTGTAAGAACGGAATATATATGTGTATATATGTGTAAGAACGGAATATATATGTGTAAGAACTGAATATATATGTGTAATAAGTGAATATATATCTGTAAAAACTGAATATATATGTGTAAGAACTGAATATAAATGCGTAAGAACGGAATATATATGCGTAAGAACTGAATATATATGCGTAAGAACGGAATATATATGTGTAAGAACGGAATATATATGTGTAAGAACGGGATATATATGTGTAAGAACGGAATATTTATGTGTAAGAACTGAATATATATGTGTAAGAACGGAATATATATGTGTAAGAACGGAATATATATGTGTAAGAACGGAAAATATATGTGTAAGAACTGAATATATATGTGTAAGAACTGAATATATATTTGTCAAAAATGAATATATATTTGTAAGAATTGAATATATATGTGTAAGAACTGAATATATATGCGTAAGAACTGAATATATATGCGTAAGAACGGAATATATTTGAGTAAGAACAGAATATATATGTGTAAGAACGGAATATGTACGTGTAAGAACGGAATATATATGTGTAAGAACGGAATATATATGTGTATATATGTTTAAGAACGGAATATATATGTGTAAGAACTGAATATATATGTGTAAGAAGTGAATATATATGTGTAAGAACTGAATATATATGTGTAAGAACGGAATATATATGTGTAAGAACTGAATATATATGCGTAAGAACAGAATATATATGGGTAAGAACGGAATATATATGCGTAAGAACGGAATATATATTTTTAAGAACGGAATAGATATGTGTAAGAACGTAATATATATGAGTAAGAACGGAATAAATACGTGTAAGAACGGAATATATATGTGTAAGAACGGAATATTATATGTGTAAGAACGGAATATATATGTGTAAGAACTGAATATATATGAGTAAGAACGGAATATATATGTGTAAGAACGGAAAATATACGTGTAAGAACGTAGTAATATATGTGTAAAAACGGAATATATATGTGTAAGAACGAAATATATATGTGTAAGAACGGAATATATATTTTTAAGAACGGAATAGATATGCGTAAGAACGGAATATATATTTTTAAGAACGGAATAGATATGTGTAAGAACGTAATATATATGTGTAAGAATGGAATAAATACGTGTAAGAACGGAATATATATGTGTAAGAACGGAATATATATGTGTAAGAACTGAATATATATGTGTAAGAACTGAATATATATGTGTCAAAAATGAATATATATTTGTAAGAATTGAATATATATGTGTAAGAACTGAATATATATGCGTAAGAAGTGAATATATATGCGTAAGAACGGAATATATTTGAGTAAGAACAGAATATATATGTGTAAAAACGGAATATGTACGTGTAAGAACGGAATATATATGTGTATATATGTTTAAGAACGGAATATATATGTGTAAGAACTGAATATATATGTGTAAGAAGTGAATATATATGTGTAAGAACGTAGTATATATGTGTAAAAACGGAATATATATGTGTAAGAACGAAATATATATGTGTAAGAACGGAATATATATTTTTAAGAACGGAATAGATATGCGTAAGAACGGAATATATATTTTTAAGAACGGAATAGATATGTGTAAGAACGTAATATATATGTGTAAGAATGGAATAAATACGTGTAAGAACGGAATATATATGTGTAAGAACGGAATATATATGTGTAAGAACTGAATATATATGTGTAAGAACTGAATATATATGTGTCAAAAATGAATATATATTTGTAAGAATTGAATATATATGTGTAAGAACTGAATATATATGCGTAAGAAGTGAATATATATGCGTAAGAACGGAATATATTTGAGTAAGAACAGAATATATATGTGTAAAAACGGAATATGTACGTGTAAGAACGGAATATATATGTGTATATATGTTTAAGAACGGAATATATATGTGTAAGAACTGAATATATATGTGTAAGAAGTGAATATATATGTGTAAGAACTGAATATATATGTGTAAGAACGGAATATATATGTGTAAGAACTGGATATATATGCGTAAGAACAGAATATATATGGGTAAGAACGGAATATATATGCGTAAGAACGGAATATATATTTTTAAGAACGGAATTGATATGTGTAAGAACGTAATATATATGTGTAAGAACGGAATAAATACGTGTAAGAACGGAATATATATGTGTCAGAACGGAATATATATGTGTAAGAACGGAATATATATGTGTAAGAACTGAATATATATGCGTAAGAACGGAATATATATGTGTAAGAACGGAATATATATGTGTAAGAACGAAATATATATGTGTAAGAACTGAATATATATTTTTAAGAACGGAATAGATATGCGTAAGAACGGAATATATATTTTTAAGAACGGAATAGATATGTGTAAGAACGTAATATATATGTGTAAGAACGGAATAAATACGTGTAAGAACGGAATATATATGTGTAAGAACGGAATATATATGTGTAAGAACGGAATATATATGTGTAAGATCTGAATATATATGTGTAAGAACGGAATACATATGTGTAAGAACTGAATATATATGTGTAAGAACTGAATATATAAGAGTAAGAACTAAGTATATATATGTGTAAGAACTGAATATGTATGTGCAAGAACTGAATATATATGCGTAAGAACTGAATATATATGTGTAAGAACTGAATATATATGTGTAAGAACGGAATATATATGTGTAAGAACGGAATATATATGTGTTAGAACGGAATATATACGTGTAAGAGCGGAATATATATGTGTAAGAATGGAATATATATGTGTAAGAACGGAATATATATGTGTAAGAACTGAATATATATTTGTAAGAACTGAATATATATGTGTAAGAACTGAATATATATAAGTAAGAACTGAATATATATGCTTAAGAACGGAATATATATGTGTAAGAACGGAATATATATGTGTAAGAACGGAATATGTACGTGTAAGAACGGAATATATATGTGTAAGAACGGAATATATATGTGTATATATGTGTAAGAACGGAATATATATGTGTAAGAACTGAATATATATGTGTAATAAGTGAATATATATCTGTAAAAACTGAATATATATGTGTAAGAACTGAATATAAATGCATAAGAACGGAATATATATGCGTAAGAACTGAATATATATGCGTAAGAACGGAATATATATGTGTAAGAACGGAATATATATGTGTAAGAACGGGATATATATGTGTAAGAACGGAATATTTACGTGTAAGAACGGAATATATATGTGTAAGAACGGAATATATATGTGTAAGAACGGAATATATATGTGTAAGAACGGAATATATATGTGTAAGAACTGAATATATATGTGTAAGAACTGAATATATATGTGTAAGAACGGAATATATATGTGTAAGAGCGGAATATATATGTGTAAGAATGGAATATATATGTGTAAGAACGGAATATATATGTGTAAGAACTGAATATATATTTGTAAGAATTGAATATATATGTGTAAGAACTGAATATATACGCATAAGAACTGAATATATATGCGTAATAACGGAATATATTTGAGTAAGAACAGAATATATATGTGTAAGAACGGAATATGTACGTGTAAGAACGGAATATATATGTGTAAGAACGGAATATATATGTGTATATATGTTTAAGAACGGAATATATATGTGTAAGAACTGAATATATATGTGTAAGAAGTGAATATATATGTGTAAGAACTGAATATATATGTGTAAGAACGGAATATATATGTGTAAGAACTGAATATATATGCGTAGGAACAGAATATATATGGGTAAGAACGGAATATATATGCGTAAGAACGGAATATATATTTTTAAGAACGGAATAGATATGTGTAAGAACGTAATATATATGTGTAAGAACGGAATAAATACATGTAAGAACGGAATATGTATGTGTAAGAACGGAATATATATGTGTAAGAACGGAATATATATGTGTAAGAACTGAATATATATGCGTAAGAACGGAATATATATGTGTAAGAACTGAATATATATGCGTAAGAACTGAATATATATATGCGTAAGAACGGAATATATATGCGTAAGAACGGAATATATATGTGTAAGAACTGAAAATATATATGCGTAAGAACGGAATATATATGTGTAAGAACGGAATATATATTTGTAAAAACGGAATATATATGTGTAAGAACGGTATATATAAGCGTAAGAACTGAATATATATGTGTAAGAACGGAATATATATGTGTAAGAACAGAATATATATGTGTAAGAACTGAATATATATGTGTAAGAACTGAATATATATGTGTAAGAACTCAATATATATGTGTAAGAACTGAATATATATTCGTAAGAACTGAATATATATGCGTAAAACTGAATATATATGCGTAAGAACTGAACATATATGTGTAACAAAGGAATATATATGCGTAAGAACTGAATATATATGCGTAAGAACTGAATATATATGCGTAAGAACGGAATATATATGTGTAAGAACTGAATATATATGTGTAAGAACGGAATATATATGTGTAAGAACTGAATATATATGTGTAAGAACGGAATATATATGTGTAAGAACGGAATATATACGTGTAAGAACGGAATATATATGTGGACGAACGGAATATATATGTAAAAGAACGGAATATATATGTGTAAGAACTGAATATATATACGTAAGAACTGAATATATATGCTTATGAACGGAATATATATGTTTAAGAACGGAATATATATGTGTTAGAACGGAATATGTACGTGTAAGAACGATTATATATGTGTAAGAACGGAATATATATGTGTATATATGTGTAAGAACGGAATATATATGTGTAAGAACTGAATATATATGTGTAAGAAGTGAATATATATGTGTAAGAACTGAATATATATGTGTAAGAACGGAATATATATGTGTAAGAACGGAATATATATTTGTAAGAACGGAATATGTACGTGTAAGAAAGGAATATATATGTGTAAGATCTGAATATATATGTGTAAGAACGGAATAAATATGTGTAAGAACTGAATATATATGTGTAAGAACTGAATATATAAGAGTAAGAACTGAATATATATGTGTAAGAACTGAATATGTATGTGCAAGAACTGAATATATATGCGTAAGAACTGAATATATATGTGTAAGAACTGAATATATATGTGTAAGAACGGAATATATATGTGTAAGAGCGGAATATATATGTGTAAGAATGGAATATATATGTGTAAGAACGGAATATATATGTGTAAGAACTGAATATATATTTGTAAGAACTGAATATATATGTGTAAGAACTGAATATATATAAGTAAGAACTGAATATATATGCTTAAGAACGGAATATATATGTGTAAGAACGGAATATATATGTGTAAGAACGGAATATGTACGTGTAAGAACGGAATATATATGTGTAAGAACGGAATATATATGTGTATATATGTGTAAGAACGGAATATATATGTGTAAGAACTGAATATATATGTGTAATAAGTGAATATATATCTGTAAAAACTGAATATATATGTGTAAGAACTGAATATAAATGCGTAAGAACGGAATATATATGCGTAAGAACTGAATATATATGCGTAAGAACGGAATATATATGTGTAAGAACGGAATATATATGTGTAAGAACGGGATATATATGTGTAAGAACGGAATATTTATGTGTAAGAACGGAATATATATGTGTAAGAACGGAATATATATGTGTAAGAACGGAATATATATGTGTAAGAACGGAAAATATATGTGTAAGAACTGAATATATATGTGTAAGAACTGAATATATATTTGTCAAAAATGAATATATATTTGTAAGAATTGAATATATATTTGTAAGAACTGAATATATATGCGTAAGAACTGAATATATATGCGTAAGAACGGAATATATTTGAGTAAGAACAGAATATATATGTGTAAGAACGGAATATGTACGTGTAAGAACGGAATATATATGTGTAAGAACGGAATATATATGTGTATATATGTTTAAGAACGGAATATATATGTGTAAGAACTGAATATATATGTGTAAGAAGTGAATATATATGTGTAAGAACTGAATATATATGTGTAAGAACGGAATATATATGTGTAAGAACTGAATATATATGCGTAAGAACAGAATATATATGGGTAAGAACGGAATATATATGCGTAAGAACGGAATATATATTTTTAAGAACGGAATAGATATGTGTAAGAACGTAATATATATGTGTAAGAACGGAATAAATACGTGTAAGAACGGAATATATATGTGTAAGAACGGAATATATATGTGTAAGAACGGAATATATATGTGTAAGAACTGAATATATATGCGTAAGAACGGAATATATGTGTAAGAACTGAATATATATGCGTAAGAACTGAATATATATATGCGTAAGAACGGAATATATATGCGTAAGAACGGAATATATATGTGT
>JAWPHD010023882.1:0-20846 GCA_037043455.1 Cyrtodaria siliqua
ATAAACTTGGGAGTTCGCGGAGTCGATACTGCCCTGGTAAAGGGTGCAAATTTTTCTAATTACAGTCATTTTAATGCATATTTATTTAATAACTTCAAAAAAATCGAAGCAGAAGACAATTCATAACTTTCACATCCGGTCAACTTCTGGTAGGTTAAGATATTCAGTAGGTTTACTCGGACTTTTTTCTCAATCTCTATATGGAAAATGAAAATATTACACCATGATTTAAATTAAATGTACCCATATTGGTGTTTTAAAATCAGACAACACAAAAAGAAGATACATATATGTACACCAAAAACAAAGTTTTTAATATAACTATCGATACAAACTAGTTTTTTAAAGGGCTAAAATCAGTTGAGCACCAGCGATAAACAGTTTACACCCTACCAGAAATTGGAGGTCTTATTTTATTGATCACTGATTGGTCAGATTATTTTGATGATGTCATGTGAAAGTTATGAATTTTACTTTTGTTTTTGGAAAAGCAGATGTGGAAAAATTTGAATGCCCTGATTATGTATACTGGGTCACGATAGTTATATAGCAGTTCCTATTACCGACTTTGCGATGACTGCAATTAGTAATTATTATACTGGAAGTTATAATTTTATTTTAATTAATCATTATTTGTAACAAATTTGTTCTCCTGTTTATTATTTTGTTGACGAGTTCTTTAGTCAGAGATAATCAGAAAAAATTGTAAAGAATTCCGGGTCATAAACCCGTTGTTAGTGCCGCCTTGTTAAAAGGTACATACATGGCCAAGAATTATGGGTACTTATTTCGGTCGAAGAAGTGTGACTTTTGGACAACAGAAACGAACAAAACTTGTGATTAATGCATTACAATTTTGAAATACGTATTTGTTTCGAAGTTTATTCAGTGTATTTATCAGTCTTGCACAGAAAAGATGCACTCGGCGTCTCATTGTTTGTACTTATTCTGGCGATTGGCTTTTTTAGGCGCGCTGTCGGAAAATTTTGCTTTTCTCCCAGTAATAAACCACCACAGGTGAGCACTCATGGTTAATTGGATTCTATATACGCGGAGTAACTTGGAGTGCGAATGACTGACAATGGCGTACTTTCGCCGCATGGATTTACCGAGTCCAAACAGTCACTCCGCGTAGATCCGCGTGGCACTCAATATAACCAAACTCGACGAATCGAGTAAAGTGTGGGTTTTGCCTGATCTGTACTGTAGTTTATATGAAAGGCAAGTTTGGGATTGCATTTGGTTAAAGGCAGAATATGCTTATTTACACATAAACTGAAACATCTGATGATCATGAAGCACTTACAAATTGGAGAATTACGCTAACAAATAAACTGACTAAAATTAAACTGTACACACTAATACATGTTTGTGCACTAGTTACGCTGTATCCCCTACATGCTGCGCCGACGCTAAGCACAACACAGGAAGTGTGCAGATCCAAATGGTTTATAGCACAGGTAATGTTTATGTAAACACAATAGTTAAAAGTATTTTTTATTAACGGCTGGATTCATAGTGGGATTTAATGCAAATTTGACGGTAATGTTATACACAAATACTTGATACAAAGTCTCTATCGTCTCTTAAGGTTAACAATAAGCATATTCTGACTTTAACTGTGGTCCTTGAATGCTACATTTCCGATTCTACTTTGCTTACAGACTGTTCATGAACATAAGATCAGTTTACAAAGAACTCAAAATATAATAAATTTATTGTATTTCAGGTTTACTCCATGTTCTCAGGTGACAGATAGATAGTGCAAACAAATCTACGGAGGCAATATATTCCAACCACATGGACACATGAGGTATTCCAACCACATAGAGACGCACACGATATTAAGATATAGGGATTTTATGAGATATATTCCCACATAAAAGCACACACGATATTTCCAACCACATACTTTAAGAATGAAAATATTCTTACTACAGAGATATTTCAACCACGAAACATATTCAAACCACATAATTACAGAAACGTGTGATATTCTAGCAACAGAGTGACGGCATGGAGATGTGGGATAACCACATGGAGATGTGATGTAGTCCAACCATGTAGAGACCTGACATATTCCAACCACATAGATACTTTTGATGTTTCAACCTTTGGAGACTTGTGATGACAATGTTAAATAATGTTTTATACATATGTGCTATTCCAGCCTCATAGCTGTAGATTAGATTGTGGTATTCCAAGCACGTAGACTTGGCACATGATGTATTAATTCCAGCAATATAGCAAAAAGTGATAGTCGTGCCACAAGAAAACAGATATTCCAACCACATAGATGCCTGATATATTCCAACCGCATATAGACAAGATATGTTCCAACTACATTCATATTTGTGATAGGCCAGCTATATAGAGACATGATAATACAATTCTGCTGCATGAAGGCAAGAGTTATTTGAACCGCATAGAGATCTGATATAATACAACCACATGGAGACAAGAGAAAAATATTCCAATCACTCAAGCCACTAGCATAGACATGATAATATATATTTCCATTACAACGAGACAATATGGGTTAATCGAACCACATAGAAACCCAGTGTTTTAAGTTATTAACAACCACATGGAGACATATTCCAACCACATATTCCAACCACATTGGAGACCAGGGATATTTAAACCACAGACATGAAATAAGCCAGCAGCATAACAACATGATAATATATTTCCAATACAGTCTGTGTTATTCGAACCACTAATAGGGCTGTTGTATTCCAACCACAGAGAGATAGATATTCAAACCACATTCCACCCTTATGGAGATGAGAGATATTCAAACAACAGAGACTTAAGATAAGTCACCACCACAGAGACGATCATATGTTTCCAATACATGAAGTCAATCTGTGTTGTTCAAACGACATATAGACCCGACCGCAACCATAAATTGTTTAGTTAACCAAGAATAATTTTCAAATGCATTTTGATGACAGCATAGTATCGGACCAGTAACAGCAGAGTTACGGCCCTTGATTTAGTTAAAAATGCTATATTTTGCCTCGTTAAGACGATAGGGGCTTCATTGTTCATCCGATGTTTACCAAACTTTATCAGACTGTTAATATCAATGGAAGTTCGGACAAGTTTGAAAACCAATCATATCTGACTAGTAACAGCGGAGTTATGGCCCTTGATTTAGTTAAAAATGCTGTATTTTGCCTCGTTAAGACGATAGGGGCTTCATTGTTCATCCGATGTTTACCAAACTTTATCAGACTGTTAATATCAATGGAAGCTCAGACAAGTTCGAAAACCAATCATATATGACTAGTAACAGCGGAGTTATGGCCCTTGATTTAGTTAAAAATGCTATATTTTGCCTCGTTAAGACGATAGGGGCTTCATTGTTCATCCGATGTTTACCAAACTTTATCAGACTGTTAATATCAATGGAAGTTCGGACAAGTTTGAAAACCAATCATATCTGACTAGTAACAGCGGAGTTATGGCCCTTGATTTAGTTAAAAATGCTGTATTTTGCCTCGTTAAGACGATAGGGGCTTCATTGTTCATCCGATGTTTACCAAACTTTATCAGACTGTTAATATCAATGGAAGCTCGGACAAGTTCGAAAACCAATCATATCAGACTAGTAACAGCGGAGTTGTGGCCCTTGATTTTGTTCAAAATGCTATATTTTGCCTCGTTAAGGCGATAGGGCCTTCATTTGATCTTTACCAAACTTTATCAAATTGTTAATGTCAATGAAAGTTCGGTCAGTTTCGAAAAACAGCCAGATCGGAACCAGTAACAGCGGAGTTAAGGCCATTGATTTTGTTAAAATTGCTATAATTTGCCTCGTTGTACAATGGGCCTTAATTTTGCATCTGATCTTTGCCAAACTTTACCTGATGTTATGACTCTTTTTTTTATACCCCCGAAGTGGGGCATATAGTAGTTGCACTGTCTTTCCGTTCGTCCCCGTTCGTCTGGACAATCGTGTCCGCTTCAAATGGACGGATTTTCAAATAACTTTGCACAATTGCTCGCCACAAGACGACATGTCACACACAAAATCCAGATCCGTGCCTCCAAGGTCAAGTTCACACTTAGAGGTCAAAGGTCAAAACAAAGTGCTTCCAAGTCTGGTTAATAACTCTGACATTCATGGACAGATTTTTAAATAACTTTGCACAATTGCTCACCACAGCTAGACGACGTTGTGTATAAAACCCAGGTCCGTGGCTCCAACGTCAAGGTCACATTTAGAGGTCAAATTGTGTCCAGTCAGTAACTCTGGCATTCCTGGACGGATATTCAAATAACTTGGCACTAGTGCTCGGCACTACCAGACGATATGTCGCGCACAAAATCCAGGTCTGTCACTCCAAGGTCAAGGTCACACTTATAGGTCAAAGTTCAAATCATGTCCGGTCTATAACTGGCATTTCTTGACGGATTTTCAATTAACTTGGCACAAGTGATCACCACAACAACATGATGTGTCGCGCACAAAATCCAGGTCCGTGGCTCTAAGCTCACTTAGAGATCAAAGGTCAAATTGTATGAGACAATAACTCCGGCATTCCTGGACGGATTTTCAAATAACTTGGCACAAGTGCTAACCACAATAAGACGATGTGTCGAGCACAAATCCAGGACTGTGGCCCCAAGGTCACACTTAGAGGTCATAGGTCAAATTGTTTGAGACAATAACGGGGGCAGTCTGTCCGCTTTTCGTGTCCGGACTGTACCTTCAAAACCCCTGCATGGATTTTTGATTAACTTGGCACAAGTGATCACCATAACAAGATGATGTGTCGCGCGCAAAACCCAGGTCCGTACCTCAAAGGTCAAGGTCACACTTGAAGTTCATAGGTCAAAAACAGGTACGCAATTTCGTGTCCGGACTGTAACGTCACAACCCCTGCAGAGATTTTTAAATAACTGGGCACAAATGATCACCATAACAAGACGATGTGTCGCGCGTAAAACCCAGGTCCGTACCTCGAAGGTCAAGGTCACACTTGAAGTTCATAGGTCAAAAACAGGTACGCAATTTCGTGCCCGGACCGTAATGTCACATCCCCTGCAGGGATTTTCAAATAACTTGACACAAGTGATCACCATAACAAGACGATGTGTCGCGCGCAAAACCCAGATCCGTACCTCAAAGATCAAGGTTACACTTGAAGTTTATAGGTCAAAAACAAGTACACAATTTTGTGTACGGACCGTAACGTCACAACCACTGCAGGGATTTTTAAATAACTTGGCACAACTGATCATCATAACAAGACGCTGTGTCGCGCGCAAAACCCAGGTCTTCAAGTTCAAGGTCACACTTGGATGTCAAAAGACAAATTGTGTCCGGTCAATAACTCTGGCATTCATGGATGGATTTTCAAATAACTTGGCACAAGTGCTCACCACAACAAGACGATGTGTCGCGCACAAAATTCAAGTCTGTGGCCCCAAGGTCAGGGTCACACTTAGAGGTCAAAGGTCAAATCGTGTCCGGTCAATAACTTTTGCATGCCTGGACGGATTTTCAAATAACTCACCACAACCAAACGAAGTGTCATGCACAAAATCCAGGTCAATGGCTCCAAGGTCAAGGTCATACTTAGAGGTCAAAGGACACATTTATCACTTACAGTGATATTTCTTGTTTAATTATTTATTTTTTTGTTTTTCATTAAAAAAAATTTCATTCATTTGTTTTTTTTTTGTGATATATATATATATATATATATATATATATATATATTTTTTTTTAATATATTTTTTTTTGTGTGATTTTTTTTGTAATTGTATTTCAGATTATTTTTTTTTTGTGACTATTTTTTTATTATTATTTTTTTTTTAATATTTATTTTGTTTAAATTATTTTATATATTTCATATTGCTCCAAGGTCAAGGTCACACTTACAGGTCACTTCGGGGGCATTTGTTACTGTGACATTTCTTGTTTATATTTATTTTTAGCTCGACTGATCAGAGATCAGCAGAGCTTATGCCGTGGTGCGTCGTCCGTCGTCCGTCTGTCCGTCTGTCTGTCCGTCTGTCTGTCCGTCTGTCCGTAATCTTTTATTTGTAGCGACAACTCCTCTGAAACTACTGGATGGATATTCATGAAACTTTACAGAAATGTTGCCCATAAAGTCTAGTTGATCCTAGCAAAAATTCATGTTGGTGTGAAATCCAAGATGGCCGCCAAATCTAAAAATAGAGTTTTAAAATACAAGTTTGTAGCGACTACTTCTTTAAAACTTTAAGTGATATTAATATGGGACTTTTTCTTAAATGATCAGCATGACATGATGTTGATTCTTGTCAAAAATCGTTTTGATTCAACGTTAAACATGGCTGCCAGCGGCCATCTTTGTTTACATAGAGTTATATAGTAAAAACTTGTAGCGACTACTCCTCTGAAACTACCTGGCGGATTGTCATGAACCTTTACAGGAATGTTGCTCTTGATGTCTAGTTGATCCTAGAAAAATTGCAGGTCGGCCGGAAATTCAAGATGGACGCCACAGCTAAAAATAGATTTAAAATAAATAAGTTTGTAGCGACTACTTCTTCAAAACTATTAAGAGATATTGATATGGGACTTTTTCTAAAATGATCAGCATGACATGATGTTGATCCTTGTGGAAAATTATTTTGATTCGACGTTAAACATGGCTGCCAGTGGCCATCTTTGGTTACATAGAGTTATATAGTAAAAACTTGTAGTGACTACTCCTCTGAAACTACTTGACGGATGTTCATGAAACTTTACAGGAATGTTGCTCTTGATGTCTAGTTGATCCTAGAAAAATTTCAGGTCGGCCGGAAATTCAAGATGGCCGCCACAGCTAAAAATAGATTTAAAATAAATTTGTAGCGACTACTTCTTCAAAACTATAAGAGATATTGATATGGGACTTTTTCTAAAATGATCAGTATGACATGATGTTGGTCCTTGTCGAAAATCGTTTTGATTTGACGTTAAACATGGCTGCCAGCTGCCATCTTTGTTTACATAGAGTTATATAATGAAAACTTTTAGCGACTACTCCTCTGAAACTACTTGACGAAAAATTTCATGAAACTTAACAGGAATGTTGCTCTTAATGTCTAATAATTCAAGATGGCCGCCACGGTTAAATTTTTTTTTTTAAAAAACAAGTCTGTAGTGACTTCTTCCTGAAATCAAAATCAATCAGTAGAGCTTCAAGGTCATTGACCTCTTCTTTTATATATTTTTGTTTTTAATTTTTTATTTTAAATTATTATTTTTTATTTTTATTTAGCTCTATGTTGGACCAGTCGGACCAGTTACAGGATTTATGGCTCTTGATTTAGTTAAAATGCTATATTTTGCCTCGTTAATACGGTAGGGCCTTCATTTTTCATCTGATCTTTATCAAATTTTACCAGATTCTTTAGTTATGGCCCTTGAGTTAGTTAAAAAGCTGTTTTTTGCCCAAAACTTTCAAAAAACGTAAATGGCAGTCGCTCGTCACTCGCTTCATTGATGGTATAAGAGCCATGTTAGCCAGTAGAGCGTATACAGGCCCTCTTGGGCCTCTTGTTGTTGTTTTTTGTGTTTTTTTTGGTTTGATATTATGACTTGTACTTATTTGGAAGATTTGTTTTCTTTTTCATTTCCTTTAAAATTATTTAGAGAATTTTCCCAGTCAAGAAATGGGAGAATTTTCCCAAAACAATTTGGGAGAATTTTCCCAATAACATTTGGGAAAATTTTCCCAAAAACAATTTGGGAGAATTTTCCCATTTTATTTTGGGAAAGTTTTTATTTCATTAAATTATAAACATAATGGCATATTTAATTGTCAACACTGCAATGGAAGATGTTTCCAAGCTTTGAAGTGTTGTTTTAGCTATTAAGAAAAAACTCATTTTCCCATGGGAAAATTTTCCCAAATTACAATATTGGGAAAATATTCCCATGGGAAAATATCAAAGTGCTCGTATCGCTGTAAAACTTCATCATAGACCCTAAATATGAAAGCCGCATACTATTTTGACATTATATTGAAGGATAAATACTTCCTGTTTTTCCCATGGGAAAACTGCCCAAATCATTTCCCATGGGAATATATTGTCCCATGGGAAAGACCCTTTCCCATGGGAAAAAAGCTTTTCCCATGGGAAAATAGGCTTTTCCCATGGGAAAGGTCAACTTCGCGTCAAATTTCTCGGAAAAGTTAAAGTGTCACCAATAAAATAGAATATAATTGTACAATCATTTGATATGTGCTTTCATATGATATAGTCGAAAGCGTCCTAGCTCATTCGGAATTACTTGCTGTTTTTGCCAAAAACCGGCGCGGCAAAAAAAAACCGGCGGCTGTTTAATTAAAAGGATTTTTTTTCTCTTCAAAATCTAAATTATTTGTCATTAACAAAATTCTGTTTAATTGTATACAGAAAATTCACACTGCTTTGGAGAAGACTGTTTTAGAGCTCTCAGTTCACTGCCAAGAATAAAATGTTAATATATTTGACTGCATTGAAACTTCACACACTGATAGAGAGCACTAAGAAGAAGTGCAGAGCACAAGAACCGAAACTCTGTCTTAATTCAAACTAGAGTAATTGCCCTTTTTTATTGTATACATATAATTCTTGTCCGGAAGATTACTTCGAAAATATTTATGGGACTGCATTGAAACTTCACACAGTGATAGAGTTCAATAAGAGGTGGTGCAGAGTGCAACAACGGTAGCTATGTCTTCGTTCAAATTAGAGTTACTGCCTTTGTAACTTTATACGTATAATTCTTGTCCGGAGCATTACTTCATAACTAATAATGGGACTGCATTGAAACTTAAAACAACGATAGAGGGTAATGAGAGGATGTGCAGAGTGCAAGAACTGTAACTCTGTTTTGATTCAAATTAGTTATTGCCCTTTGTAATTTTAAGCTGAGAAGTTTTGTCTGGAAAATAATTTCAAAACTACTTGCGGTACTTAAATGAAACTTCACATAACTGATAGAATGTAATGAGATGAAGTATAGAGTGCAAGAACACTGACTCTGTCTTCAGTTAACTTAGAGTGATGTTTGTTTTATACATATACTTCTTGTCTGGAGCACAACTCTAAACCTACTAATTTGACTGCAACATAACTTCGCACAATATTAGAGAGCAATGACTGGAAGTTGTAGAACACAGGAACAATAACTCTATCTTTATTCAAATTAGAGTTATTCCATTGGTAATTTTATACTTGTAATTCTTGTCCAAAGTAGGACTCAAAAACTACTAATGAGACTGCAAAGAAACTTCACCAAGTGATACCTTTTTGCATATTACTAACAGTTGATTGTATTGCACCAATGCTATATTTAAAACTATTATAAAATAACAAGAGAAAATGAAAATTCAAAATTTTATTTCATGATATGCAAGCAGGTTTGAAGTTAAAATGATGCGGGAGCAGCTGTACTGGATTGATAAATTGCGATGCTAATGTTAATGCTTGATAACAATTTCAACATTGCCATGTGTCCCTTTAAAAACTAAGAACATTCTAATTTCTTTATCTCCAAAACTAAATTTTTTTTTTAATCGAAAAACAATAACTTTTCGATCTTTTCTATAATCTAACCATTATAAAATTATATCTTTTTAAATTTTATAACTTCTGAGCGCACCCTTTGTATTTTGCAAAGCAATCGGGCACTACTATTAGGGGAAATACGATAGCTATATGTTCCAGTTTATTCGATATGATGTGTGTTTTTTCTAAATTTAAATTAATTTTGGCTGTTGTTTGTATACATTTACATATACTTGGTCTGTGCTGTTAATCATGCTTTTCCTTCGAGAAAAGAGATCCAGGTTCGAATCCTGTCGGTAATCTTGGCACACTCACTGAGCTGTACTTATACAGTTTTTCTTTTGATATAGATGAAATAATTTGACATCAGCAAAACTGTCCTATGTTGTGTTTGGCTTATAAACATATGAGAACAAATATGTTTCGAAAACAGCTATAACTGTAATAAGTCTCAATTTTTCTCGCTATTTCTGAAGAAAAAAGAAAACATCTGTTGTATTTCCGGCAGAAGCAGCGGTGACGGCGGTGTCAACATTTAAGTATTGCGTTTAGGACACTTTTCCACAAACAGTATGCACTACACCTTTTAAACTTTTGTTATATTTGTGTCGTGGGTGACCTCCGCTCTCAACGCAAAGGGCAGATTACTTTTTTCAGTTTTGCATTTTCTCTGGAACTGTACAACTAAACAGTTTTATTTTTAATTTTGTATCTTGGGTATTACTTCGCAACATATCATAACAGTTGCTTTGGTGACCTTGACCCTTCGGAAAGATAACGTTTTGTTTATGTTCTGCTATTTTCTCATCAACTAATTGCAATTGCAAGTTAGAAGTTTCAAACTTAGTTAATACATTGTAGTTTAATATTTGGAAGATAGAAGATTATACTTTGACATATAGTTGTATCTTGAATAGTGCATCCTTATACTTGACCCTCCGGAAAGATAACGTTTTGTTTATGTTATGCTATTTTCTCATCAGCTACTTGCATATGCAAGTTAGATGTTTCAAACTTAGATAATACATTGTAGTTTAATCTTTGGAAGATAGAAGATTATATTTTAAGATTTAGTTGTATCTTGAATAGTGCATCCTTATCATTATACACATGGTTTCATCTATGACCTCGACTCACTTGTTTGGGACGAAGCAACATAAAGTATTGTTGTCTTTATACAATGTCATTTTTGTTTTTAGAAGAATGTAATTTAATGTCATTAATATTGTTTAGCTAATGAGGCCTTCATTTATTATCTGCTCTTTACCAAGCTTGTTCTGGTTGTTAAGTTTAATAAAAGCTCTGATAATGTTGAAAACAAGCTCAATCGGGTTATTAATACCAGTGTTATGACCCTTGATTTATTGAAAAATGTTATTATTTTGCTTTGTTAAATTTGTTACTACTTAAAGTTTGGAAAACAGACATGTCTAAATCTTCCTCCCCTCCTTTAATTTGGATTAAAAGATATTTGCCAGTATTATTTGGGTTTTATACTATAACTGAATTGCAAAGAAATACTCAATCTAATTGATTTGTATTCTGTAAGTGAATGTTTTTCAATTTACTATTTGGAAGGTAGAAATCACTTCTTCTAGAATCCAGACCTAGTTTGAACTCTGAGGTAGCTACAATAATACATTGCTAAATGTATGTTACATGCATTTTGGCATGATTAGTCACCATCATACAGACAGGTACTGCAACTCCCGCATTTATTTTAACACAAGTATGCCCCTTTTATACTTAGAAAAAAATTGTTACAGTTTTGTATGTATGCTTCTCAACTTATTTTTTTTTAAATGTAAATTTTTCAATATCTCTAAGAATTCTCCTAAAGATTTCAATGACCTTTCAACTTAGATTTTCAATATATAAACAAGACCTCACAAGTCGAGCGTCTGCTCCGAAGGGCGGTGCTTCTTGTGTGTGTGTGTGTGTAATTCTAAGGTTTATAGTCCGTCCGCCAACGAACACGTCAAGGTATACCTGACGCGATGGGCACAATAGAGTCTGGACTTTGCGGTGCTTCTTGTTTAGTTGTGTCACTATGTGATAAATACAATCTCACATATGTGCCTATAATCTAATATTGAATTTATTAAATAAACTCGTTGGATAAAATTGATATGATGCACAGCCTCGCATCAAATTTAATAAACAGACACTTATGAAAAAATATTTCTTGGGTAATGTCAACGACGCTCTATGGTGATACTTATATTTTAACTCACTGTAACTTTTAAAACACTTGACGGATTTCAATAAATTTTAACTGGTTATCTTTGATTAAGTGATTTCCAATCCAATGATATAAAGGCATACACACTTTCTTTAAAAAATACTTTTGAAAAAAAATGGACTGGTAAACAATTCCTGAAATAAGACAGATTTTCCAAAATGTTTAATCATTTCTTAGTCAGTTGTCAAGTTAATGACATATATATGTAGTCAATAGTATTTTTTCTAAATGAAAGTTGTTTACATTTAAAAGGTAATACCGGGGTTGAATACATAACAGTGGTAAGACTCACATGTAAAAAGAAATATAATACAACATTTGATATTTTTAATAAAAACATTTGCATTATTTTGGATGTATGAAAATGTGTCAGACAGAAAGATTGCCATTTGTCCTTTTAAAAAAATATCATTATTAAATAATAATTTCTAAAATAATTAAATGCCAATTTAAGTAGCAACGTCTTGGTACTATGGGGACGAAACGACTATGGTCGATCTGGTTTGGGCCGAAACGTTCAACAGATTCATCTGCCGTACGGACTACTAACACTTGTACAGCATTACGGCAGTGGTATATTCCGGAGGCCGTTTTGCGTTCGGAGGGGGTATTCGCTGTTGGAGAGTTTGATAAACAGATAATACTGACACAGAAGAATCTACGAGTGTAACAGTGCTGGATGTGTCAAGGGCGTTCAGAGCGTGATAAGCGAATGTTACGGAAACAACACATATGCAGGTGTGAAATCCCACCGGAATCTCAGCTATATTGTGGCCTCCGCCCCACCCCCACCCCAACCCCATCCTTTAACAGGCACCAGAACGTTTATTAGAGAGCAACCAACGACTACGGGAAGTGAACGGGGCCATCCAGATAAAAGAACACAACTTTATCACGAAGAGTGACCAGGGGGCATACCAGTCTAGCCAGACCTTTAATTTACCGTAAACATGGTATATGCTTGCTGTAATAAAGCGAAGTAACACACACCGTCTCACAATTATCAATTATAAAGCGATCTGTTTCGAGAAACTGTCTGGGTAAATTATATTATTTACTTCTAACGGAACCTTTGGATTTATAAACATATTCCTGCTTGATGAACCTATTCGTTAACAACAATTATTCGTATTATTTTCCATAAGTAGACGTTTGCTTTAGACGCAATACATGTTTAAACATATAATTTCAGTGTTGTTTTCCCATAGGTGAAACTAAAAAGAACGTAATAAGAAAGTAATAAACTTTCATAGATGGTTGATTTATTTGATATGTGAACATTTGTAAACCAGACGACAAAATCGCCATGTGTCCCAGAATATCGTATTAGCATCCTGGGTAATACTCCTACTTCTTTATCAATTGCCGGTGAGAACGATTTTTTCTTAAAACATACGGTTATTTGTTGAGGCTCGATAATTCTCTGCCAAATAAATATAATCATATTAATTAACAATGCAGTAATGACCTCGTAGTTCTACATTAATCTGAATGTGGCTGAAAGGTATGCTTAAAGGCGAAACTCATTACAGCGACATGTCTGCAACCTAACTATGTTAAAATAGCATGAGATGCAATGAGGCCATCTTGTGAACAAATTGTGTTTCTATATTGTTATATAATGTATTATTTAGATTAATTCCAATACTTAATTTGCTGACTGTCATTGACTGAATGTTCGCCAAAAGGCCTCTTGCCATATGGTGATGGGAAACAAAATCTGATGATGACGACGATGACGTCACTGGTAGAGAATATGTCAAATATATTTCAGAGGTACACGTTATAGGGTATACCATAAATACTTATTGCACATACCGGTCATTACCGTGTTACTCATCTCATTTCTCTAGTGAGACAATTAAACAGCCAAACTATATTATCAGATAAGAACTTCTAATATATTTTGTTTTAGAGGGGACCATTAACATACACTATATTATTTAACGTTAACTTTTATGGTGAACCTGAATTGAATTTTGAGTAAATATCTGTGGACTCAACAGATGAGTTTGACCTATGACAAATAGAATATTGGGGTGCTACTATGAAAAAACTTTTGATTTTTTGAATAACAGTTTTTGTTATCTCATTCGGTGTGCTTACACAGAGCAAACGAAACTACAAAATATACAATGCAAACAAAAACGACATAGACCTGTTAATGATTAGACATCAATTGAAAAATCGTTGCAATCGTTGTTCGTTTGTTACTCAAGTTGCGAAAACATATAATTGATCTAAATTAGTTACTAAATGAAGTAAATCAGGCTGTAGTCTATGGGTCCGACTTAAAATTGACAAATAATGACATTTATAGGCTAAAGGGGCTTAATATAACGAAATTGCCTAAAAATAATGCCTTATATACAAGGAATACATCTTACATAGTAATATGTTCTCTCATAGTTTAAGCACCATGGTTATATATATGGTATAAAATTAGAAATACATATTATATATACACTATCAACAATGAAAGTGAAAACAAATTTGCATAATCAACAAACTTATGAATATTATTACTTATTTGTAAACGCTTACGTCATAAATGTGTTCAAAAACAATTACTTTATGTCTGAAAAAAAAATCGACTGTTGGAAATAACAGAACCAGCAATTAACAAGATAACTCTGTTAGTAAAATAACTGTTCATACAGAATAATCACAACCTTATTATTGCATATATTTTGCATATTTTAAAAGTTGAAACACAAGCTAAATGTGTCATTACATCCTTTTGAATATTTCCGAAAATAAACGTCCGCAGTTTCATTTTTGACTGAGTCTGTATATATATATAGGACACGATCCGATTTGAAACAGTAGGATACAATTTAAAATTACTAAAATTATACGGAAATGAGATTATAAAACAAATAATGTTGAGCGCAAGCAATATATGTTGCAAATAAATTGCAAATGCTGTTTGTAATCATGACACATATCATTGTATTAGAACTTATACCATATCATATGTTACACGTGCAATAACCTGTGAATGTTTTCATTTAATTTGAGATTACTGAGATTAAGCCGAAGGCAATTAATGATCATAGTATAAAAATCAATGTATTTTGAATATAATTTAGTTTTCTGACTTTTAAGATTATGAGAGGCATTTAACAAGTTTGAAACATTGCCGAGGCGGTTGATAGTAAAATTTGTTTTTTACATAGTTTATATCACGATTTTATCAAAACATACATATGAATAAATCCTGACATATAATATTGCACTAGATTTTGCACATACAAATGATGATTTTAATATCTAAATCGACCGTTTTAATGAGAATGTGTGTTTTTTAATAAATTATATTAGTAATTAGCGGTAAAAAACTATTGATATATAGCAAAGAAACTTAGTTTCACACAATATGTTGTTTTCCAGAAATGTACAACACGAGTTTGTGTCATCATGTATACTGTATGAGTGGATGTTTGATTGAATAGATTGTGGTAATTTGATTGATTAATACTTTTAATTATATAATTCATACACTGTTGAGGACAATTAATATAAATGGCCTAAACGATAACCCTATATCACATTCCTGATTGTTGAACTGTGACCAAAAGAGACTGGTGTGACCCAATATAAAACTCGCTGATCTTAAAATCCTTATGACTCAGTTTCAATCTTCACTTAGTGTTTTTCTGCAAATTCGGTCTTATTTGTCGTATTTGTCTTTTTAAATGACATTTTTAAGAAACTAACCAGCGAAATAACGGCAAAAATTACACTACGCATCGTTTATATTTGTATAAAAACTCTATCCATATGCTCAGGGTATACTATATTGCATATGTGCCGATTGAAAGTAAAGATTCATTAATGGGTTCTTAAAACACCTGTGATAACAAACGAATTATGAGTTGGTAACTCTTAAATTCGGCGCTCCGTTTTTGGGGTTTGGCCTGGCTGGTTAAAGCCATTTATGGCTGGTTAAAGCCATTTATATTGTGCTTGTAGAGTTTGAATTTTTGAAATATGTAAGTTATACTATACCTTATCGTCAGTAGGTTAAGAAAGGGTGTACATATTTTGTAAAATTTGGCTGATGTTGGCGGGATAGCTTCTTTATATATGCCCATATTTCGGTTGATGGAGAAGTGCGGACCTAAGGTACCATTGCGTTTGATTGCTGTGGTTTCTATAGGAACATTTTTTCTCACCCTAGTACATAAACGCATGTTTTTATTCGTGTCTGTCTAAACGTATGGTAAATACGTATCCTGTACTGTTAATGTAGACTCGTACAATCAATCTACGAACATAAATGTTTCTTTTTAATATTTAAATCGTTAAGTACGCGCTTGAATACATTATTTTAATAATACCGTACAAAGACAAAAAGCGCGACATGCCAGACTGGCAGACCAGTTTGAATGGTTGTAGTACCTTACCTATCAAAGTTGACCGTTGCTCATCCAGAATTATCTCAATAGCTTATGGTACTATTGTTGCCATCTTGCATTCGTATGTGGTTATGATGCAAATGTAGAATACGTGATGCGTCAACATGTCAGTCCTGGTTTGAATGGTTTCATTACTAGTCTTAACAACAATCATTTGAGTTATAGTGCAACAGCTGCCAGTCTGGCATTATTAAGGTCAGCTATTTACAAAGCGTATACAAGACGTTTAGAACTCGATCCTATCCTGTTTGCGTACGAAACGTTTAGATTTAGGCAAGTTGTTGTCGTTTTCTTGACATCACTTTTGTCGTTCCTTTTTAATGTTTGCTTTTTCATTTATGTGTAGTATGTGATCTCGTATAATGAAGTTATTTGTCTTGCTGACGGAATGAGTGTCAGAGGTTTATTGTATTATAGCAGGCCATTATATAAACCGTATATCCTTGCTGAAGTACAAAGGATTCAGTCTGAGGGAAACGAACTAGTAGTTCAACTTGGTTTATTGCTTTGTATCAATTAATTATTAGAACGTGAACCCAGAAACAGAAATTGCAATTGCATTATCAATAGAGTTATAGGCATGTTGTGATACTCGTAATGTAGCAAACACCACTGCGCCGGCAATATACAGGACGAACAGCCTTTAGCACCACGAATACCAGATAACAAACGTTTCGCAATTGGACATAGTACTGCTTTTATTTAGTTTATAGATAACACTATGCTACGGCAGGATATGAAATGGTATGCAACTAGTTCAAAGACATGTCTATTCGCGTGTCCCGTGGTCCAAATGGTCCAACAGGTCACATACCACTATTGATTTGGGGCTTCTGATTGGTTGAAAAAAGTATAGGGTCTATTAGGGCATATAGTCAGATTGTAAGGTAGATTCTGATTGGATTAAATTATCCAAATCATAACAAATCCCCATAAAACATCCAAAAAATATATTTGCAACAAAAACATGTTCATTTAGGATACTTTGACTGAAATTTGCATTTTTATGGCTACAATTGTGTACTGAGAATATATTTGCAAAAAGTAAAATTTCTTCACTGCCATTTTGGGGGTGCCCGCCTTCAGTGCAATATTAGAGGCTGAAAGCAATACAATACTCCAATTTGCTGGTCATTTTTGAGTGTCTCTAAGATAGTTCTTTAAAAAAAGTTAGGTTTTATCATCCGTTCCGATATAGAAATAGGGGTTGTAAGCCAAAAGGCTATAATGGAGGCCTATGGGAAATGCAATTGTGGTATATTACCAACAGGAGTACAACGTTTGGATGTTTGGATATACATATCATTGAAGTTATAGTATTAAAATCAATATTTTCGAGAACATTTTAACTTATTTAAACAACACGCAACAGTCTTGCTTTATTTTCACTGAACATATATCGAAAGCATGGGACAATGCCAAATCTTCAAGCGACCCTTATTAAGCACTTATTTATGGATGATGGTTTTTTTACTAATTTTTTATTTTTAGAAATACTTGGAAGTTAGAAAACATATATTTAACATTTACAACAGCCGAAATCACGGAAGCCTGTGAAGATAGTGAATTCAATGATTTTTTATTGATATAATTGAAACAACCTATTCCCGACGAGTCGCATGTATACCACGATTCAGAGTATTGCAATCATACCGACATTTTGTGTTGCTTTTCATTCACAGCAATTGACCCCTACTATAACAAATACATTTATCTCAAACGTATGTTATGTAAACGTCTTCCTATCAGCGTACATGTTCACTGTATACGAGAGTAGTATTCCAATGTTCTGTACTGCTTTTCAAAAATGATATAACCCTTATTTTCAATGAAAAGTACATAACTGTTTTCAGACACTCGCGTGTCTTATATTGCACTTCATACGGTATAATTCTGAATGGATATAGCAAACATATATCATATATTGGAGCTGAATTGTCCATACATATATTTCAGCAACAACTTCAGATGAGTTTGGAGACTTATATGAAATGCTTCACTTGATAGCTTTATTAAAATTTATTATTGCTGTATTGGAAAATATGAATGTTGAATAAAAATGAAAATGTGATGCTTTGACATCTTCTCTACTTCATTCTAAACAACTAAAGCAACCTATGAACTTTATAGATACACTCCTAAAAAGCCTTTTTTGATAGCAATCTTATAGCTAATGTATTTGTTCATCAAATGTATGACGCATCAACAAAATGCTGCATTTCAATACACTCCCAGCAATCTTCCTAAAACATTTTGTAATTATTTAAGAAATAATAAATACGTACCTGTGTTTTATCGGTGAATACAATACAGTTAGGAGTTCGGATGCGTAGAAATTAAATCACGAGTGCGTTGGCACCGATAAAATACAGGTACGCATTTATTATTTCGATTCTAACACAACAAAGGTTATCAGGCTCCTCCATTGATCGCCCCGTATGCAAAGTAAATACACTAGTAGTCAAGTGACAAACAATTATAAGTCATTGATTACGTCATATAGCTTGCGCTGTATGACGTCAAACGTTCTCAGCTTGTTCAAGATGCTTATTAATGTTATATGTACTGATGCATATGATGGGTTCATATCGGGTGTGTACAAGGTTTGGGAGCATGGCAATTTTTTTTTTATTTGACATTTCATTAAAATTACTGTTGAGGTTGTCTTCGTGACGTATATTTACCAAGTGACGTCATGTAACGTGGTCCTTCCAACGGATGAAATATACGCGGGGAATTAATGGAACAGCTGTATGTTATCGTATAATAACACACAGCTGTCTCTTTTCTTTGTGTATATAAAGACTGCGCAGGTTGTGTTAGAATTATAAATACATTTCAAATTTTAGTTATTTAACGTTCGTGAATAAAGTGGAATATTTTATATGCTTGTTCAAATAAAAGCGTTCACATATCGTTAACTTGTTATCTTCTTTTTTAATGCAGCACCTCCGTTGACCTCGTATAAAATAAATCTAATTTAAACACAATCATTTAAATACAAGTGGGTGTTGTAGGTTAATTATGGAGTTGAAGTTTAGGATATTATTCGATACTTAAATAAAAAGGTGTTAACTTAAACTAACATTTTCAATGATTCTGGCAATTTTATAATTGAATCGCCAGTACAGCAATTTATTATCAATTACATTTTTAGTAAAATTAAACAATCGTAAATTGAATTCCCACTTTTGTAAAATGTATTGGATGAGTTTTTATTGATGACGAGTACATAAATTGTATATGGAATAGTGATCTGTTATGTTTTATGAATTACGACAAAGTATTAAAAACAAAATAACTAATATTGAATGTAAACGCCACAACGTCACCAGATAAGGTATAACGTTATATCGTAATTACCATTATATTTGAAAGAGTTCGTTGTTTATTTCTTCTCTATTTAACCGTCTTAAAACAAATTTGAATTCAATGTGTATCATGTAAATAATTAATTATGAACAAATTAAAGCTACATTTTTTGAAAAAACGCTTACATGGCATGTTGCAGTATTGTATACGGCTAACGTAAATGTAACTAGACGATGAAAAAACACTTCATTTCATTGACAGTCATATGATTGTACTAACCATCAGTCTTATTGTTGATGCTGTTGATATGTCTATTAAAAGTTTAAATTTTAAAATCACACGCGCCTTCATGGTTTTCTTTCATTCTTTACAAGTGAATAATGCAATAAATCATGTGTTACAACGTAGACATAAAACATTAGGCATGGACGAATTAATTGTCGTGCATGAATAAGTCAAATGGCTTTTCTTGGCACGCTTTTATGTTTTTCAGACATAGGAAATCAGTTAAAGTCGGAAAAAGTTTTAATCTCGATGAGATGGTATTGCTCTGTTAAATAAAGGAAACATTCAATTAGGACAAAGTGCTTGTCTGAAAGATTGTATTTAACTCTCTGATCAAAAATTATTTCTAGTAATACCACTTACATCTATATTGACATTTAAAGTAATGAATATTAACTGATACAATTTGGATGTATTTACTTTACATACAAATAACAATGAATAAAACAAAATACAAATCGTCGGTCTGCAGCCCTCAGACGCTCAAGTAGAAATACGATCGACATTCTAATCTCTATCCATCCATTTCGTGCTAGTAACATTTTTGGTTAAAAGGCATTATTTTAAATTCATTTAAATGACATGTAATTTATAAAATCGTGATTTAATATAATACAAAATGGATTGGTTATCAAAGACATCAACAACGATTCAGTTACATCGATGTTTAGTTTTATTTTGTAGCCAAAAATAGTCTTAATGAAAGTAAAGTTGCATCATAATTTATAATATTAACCGTTAACTCACGACAGAAATCGGTGCCTTGAAACAAACCGCATCAGTCAAGTTTAAAGAATATAAAAACGCAGATTCTATTTATATTATTAGTGCTAATGTCTTTCAAAAATATAATGTCTCGTATGTAATTTTACGCATAGTATTGACGGAACAAAACAGTCGACTTCTAGCTGAGTTATCCACTATAACAGTGTTTAGTTGAGTTATCCACTATAACAGTGCTTAGTTGAGTTATCCACTATATACGGTGTTTAGTTGAGTAATTCACTTATGTCAGTGTTTAGTGGAGTCATCCACTATATCAG
>JAWPHD010023883.1:0-20844 GCA_037043455.1 Cyrtodaria siliqua
GGATTTGGTCATGGTGTTAAACGGAATTTTACAAGTTTACCAAATTTAGAAACGCTTGCTGTTTAGTGCAACGTCTTCATATAAAACCATTGACCAATATGTACATTTTTTGTATGCGTTAATATCATTAGTACGCCTTCGAAAAAATATAGCAATTATCGTATATGTTTATCGCGTTACTGTCTATCTAAAAAACTTAAAATATATCCTATTACTGACTTAATGACTGTGTTCTTAGTCTAATTTTGCACAGTCATATTCAAGACGAAACTAGGCTCCCGAATCTCGAAACTATGGAGTCGAAATTCAAGCTCAATATGTCTTTGAGCTCAACTATAGAAAATCTTACTTATTGGTCAATGTAATTACCTGAAACACTACACAAATAACAATAAACACATACTACAGCTATGTTCATGTGCCTCTTTAAGATATTTAAGTTCACCGGCGACCGTTTTTTTAAAGATGAAATATGCTCAAGAAAAAGGCATTTCCAAGTATGTACCGTAATTTAAAGAAAAGAAAAAATAATGTACGTTATTTTTTTCTTCTGAGCGTCATCAAATGTCTATGGATGTCGTTCTTGAATTTCACTAACTGATTGATGTTTTGCAAAATTAATGAACCATTGTAGAGACCTCTAATAAAATAGTTGTACTTCGATTTTTTAAAGATCTGTTTCTCCAGCAAATTGCAATTTTGGAGGGTGGGTGGTTGAGGGTGGCATGGGTTAGAGTGAATTTATATAGCTAGTTTGAAATTCACTGTTAGTAATACAGATGAATGAAAAATCGTGTTTTTGTGTGTACTCAGAGGAAAAACATAAAGCTTACCAGTAGGCTTTTAGCGTGAAAATGGAACATTATAGTAACTAGCGACTTACCTTTAACTGTTTAACATGTCATAAAACTTAATAGTAAGTTTCATCAAAACTGAATATGAACTTTAAATTGAGTATCATTTTAACCCTTTAACCCACTAAGCACGACTATAATAGCCTTTGCGTCCATTGTACAAACCAGAGGCTGATCGGGGTTGATCAGTCATTTCCCCAAAACACTCCTTTTTCAGTTAAATGGACATGGTCCTAATTCAAAGGAAAGAACTGTCCATTATATATGTACTGTAGCGGGTAAAGGGCTACATCGATAACTTACAAACTCAGAATTGCATACTTGGACAATGACACTATATTATAGTACACAGTACATTGCTGATAGTCCCTAGGTATAATTATACATGAGTTTTTTGTTTATAGAATCGAAGAAATCTATGTAAAAATAGTGACTGGTGTTAATGTTTTATTAAATTATGAACTATTAAATGACATTTCTTTGATATTTTTTTTAAAGGGATTAAGCTTATATAAAATCGAATTAAAAAACCAATCAAAACAAATCAACAACAAAAAAAACTCGGTATATTTCTATATTTATTTTTACAAAATTGCCACCTATTAGAATGATACATTTGCATAGAAAACGTCTTGCCAACACATATTTGTTGTGTACCCAGTTATTGCCAAAAATGGTAGGGGTAGTGACATTTTGCTGAGTGTATATAGGTAGAATACATAATATTTAGCAGTCGGTATGCACTTTTAAAGTCAAGTTTTTATGCTTTAGTACGTCCTTTAAGGTTTATGTATATTCTTTGGAAAATCACATTGAATTATATAAGCATTTGGCCAAATCCTGGAACTAACTCATATCTGAGCATATATGTAATAAAAATATTTAACGTACCAATAGCTGGTAGTAACGGATAAGATATAGCAAAATATATCCAATATACTGTTTATACAATGAAATTTTATCTGTCTCAATATTTCTTTTGTTATGAATATACCAACATAGGTACACACTTGTCCATTGTACAAGTCATATGTTAATGCACATTTTGAAAAGAATAGTCTAGTGTGTAATACTGGGACTGTATATAATTGATGTTTTATAATGGAAAAATGACTGAAAAAAAATATTGTTTAAATTTGTTATCCTGCAAATATTCCACAATCGTTTATCCCTACCTACCTAGTATTGGATATATAAAGAGCTCATATTGCAAATATGTGAAGAAACACTTAGAAACGTTTCAGTTCTAGGATTTCGTTATATAATTCAATATCATCCAATGTGATTTACAAGGACTCATTCTATAACCTTAAGCTGGTTTGGAGATTATGTCTCTTACCCATTCTACTTACTTACTTGTGTGAACATATTGGACTCTATATTAATAAACAGAATTGCTAACATATTCGAGTTAGTCATGGTGTACGCCCTTTTAACAAATGTGAAACTGTATAGTTATTACGATATATAGTCACTATATATATATATAATATATATATATACATTATAGTAGCGTCCTCCGTGGCCGATGGTAAAACGTCTCATCTGTCACCGCTGCGGGTTCGAATCCCACAGGGAACTCGACTTGTAAATGAGAAATTGTCGAATTTTAGGATGTCGGGAAGTGTACAGTACTGGTTCTAACCAGGGAAAAGTGGGTTGTCTGCCTCGACCCGCAAAAGAAAAATCCGCCCGTCATATATAACCTTAACACATGTTAACAATGACATAAAAACACCATACAAACAAAACAAAACAAACACACACTGTCTATATACTGACGAGGAAAAAAGACGCATAATGGGTATTTCCGCTATAATATTGTATGTTTAATTATGCTACTGCTAATTGTAATGGTGCAGAGGGCATTAAGCCTGTCCTTCCGGAAAGAAGGTTTAAACAGAACCGAACACCCAATGGTTACCCCTTTAAAGTTTAATTATTGACCAGAATTGCGCACTTGGCTCAGCAGCGTGAGCAAAACTTAGCTTAAAACGTTACACGTCATTTAAACATTAAACACAATATCTGAAATGGCTTGACTTTTTCAAGCGAAACATCACAATTTATGAAGTGTCGTGTAACAAAGATCAATTTGATTTGAAAGGTCTACTACTTCACAGAGTTTGTCTTTTCTGTGAATTAGTTGTTATCTCCTTTTTGTACAAAACACGTTGAGATATATCTGGAATATTACGTGGAATTAGGTGTATATTATAATGTAGTATAGCAATAGTGTGGTTATTGCGTTTCCTTTTCCTTTCAGTATATTAAGTAAAGTCGTTCAGGGTATTGCACATTCAAGTAATGAGATCGAGTATGGTCTCATCGAGTTGGTTGATTTAAACATCGAGATGAGCATATCCCATCGAGGTGGTTTAAACCAACCAACGAGATTAGTTTTTGCAGCATGTCCTTTTCAGCTGTCTACTATCTCCAATATCTGGTAGTCTAGAGGTACGCCATTTTGTCTGACATTACGTTCAATTAAAACGTGTTAATCACCTGTGCATATACAAAAAGGAATTTCAGTGCTACAATTAAAGTTAGGACTAGTAGTGTTCTTCCCCAGTAATTCGGAAACATACACTCAAAATTTGATATAAAACATTTGCAAATGTTTAGTAAATGTCAAAATGATGAATGCAGGACATAGTACAGAGCATACATCAAATAAAAAGTGTAAGTCCTAACAGTCACCATCAGGACCAGCCTTGGTCAGCCCGGCCTGCTTCAGATATCTTCGCTAACGATCTGATCTTCAGAAATCAAGGCCTGAGGAATACGGAAGTTTGAAATCGTCCCACACGAAAGGGGGATATTTTGGTCGATTTCTTTGAGTAATTCTATGTGACAGATTGAAATTGGCGATGTACTTTTGTAAAATTTCACGTGATTTTCAGTGTTTATGGGTCATGTATGATCACGTCCTTCCAAAAGCTTCAAAGTCCAAAGCCATTGGCTGGCTGTCACACATCACAACAATTGATGGGGTGCAGATCCCCCTGTCGCCGTCCCATCCGTCCTAGAAATTAGGTGTGCGCCTCAGTGGCTTTGTAACTGAGCGAGACCTAGCTCTGAGTGGTTAGGACAGAACGGGTGTCCAACAAGGACGGGTTCCGGTATCCAAGAAGAGCGTGACCCAGACTCTATCTTGGGTAGGGTTAATCGACATATCAAAAATATATATTTCAAATAATGTATTGCCACACTGAAATACGACGCCTTAGACACATTACATACGTGATAAGGGAGAAAGTTGGAAACAACACACACACACACAAGGGAATAAAGTGGCAAACTCGGTTTTATTGCGCACTCTGTTCACCGGAGGTAATGTAGCGGAAGCAGACTTATCACGCCCCTCAGCACCTGGCTTTTAAGCCGTATTCCTACGTCATAGCCCACATATTTGGGCTCGTTGATCATAAAGAACCAGTAAAAATAACATTACATGCCATGATTGACTCAACGTCCAGTCCCATGAATCTTATTCTGACAGCGGACTGACTACACCTAGCACACTTACCAATTTTATGAGGAGGAATACACTCAGAGCACACATTTTTTAATGAAAGTATTTTACTTTAGTGGATCTGAAACTCACAACCTCTAGCATGCGAGGGCGTACCTTTTTAACACTAAACCATAATCGTAGATTGTAAACATTTTATGACTCCTGTCGAATGAAATAAATAAGTACTCTGTTAATTGTTTTTTAACTAGGCAATTTAAACTAAAAGCTTTACAGCTGCTGATCTTTGTATCACACAATTACTCACAAACTACATATTGCAAGTCTCTAATTTCAGCTCTTGCAATTGCATATCAAGCCTAGAAATGTCACCCACCTTTTAAAAATCATTAGAATTAAACTACAATAGACTGCTTTTTTCGCGCGTCTCGAACGCGCCATATTGCTGCATGTTTGACGGACGATAACGCGGCAGACTCTTACTAGCCGGCGGTGTGTGTGTGTGTGTGGTGTGTTTGTGTTTGTGTTTGTGTTTAATGGTCTTAAGGTCCTCCTTAATGTGATCGTCGCCGATATAAGACAAGAAGCGTTAGAGTGTGGACTGTGATAACCAAGTTGTTAGAGAATACTATCGTGGCGGCGGTCGGTTTGTGTATTTACACCTGTCCCCGTTTTATTGGGTTTGTCAATTATGGTAAGAGTGAGGTTTGGGGCACCCTAGAACCTGGGATAACCCAGCGGCCCCTTTAACACTGACAGTTCCAAGACTTTAGCCCTATTGCCAACCCCTTGTTTAAACCTATTTTTGCACATCTCGGGTGGATTTATTTTGTTGGCTGGTTTGGAGGACCCAGGCTAAAGTGGTTATTTACTTTTTTAACAATGATTAGGAGGAACCTGGCTGAAGTGGTTAATACTTATTTTAACAAAGACAGATTCCTTAGCTGTCGCTGTTCCACGACGGCTAGCCCCTACTGACAACCCTTTTTTATACCTACTTTGCACATCGGTCTCTTTGATTTAGTTTTTTGGCTGTTAAGGAGGATCCTGGCTCTGAAGTGTTTTTTTACTTTTTTGACAATGGTTAGGAGGAACCTGGCTGAAGTGGTTATTATTTTTTTAACAATGATTAGGAGGAACCTGGCCTCGAACGTATTTTTTACTTCGCTTTAACGAGTCGGTTAGAGCGGCTGAACCATGGCTGAAGTGGTTTTTACTTCTAGTAAACAATGGCTTAGGAGGGACTTGGCTTCAAAGAACTGTTTTTACTTACTTTAACAAATGGTCTAGGAGGAACCTGGACTGAAGTGGTTATTACTTTTTTAACAATGGCTAGGCAGGAACCTGGTCACTGAAGTGCAAAATCAAGGTTATTCTCAAATTTTGTAACACGAAAATAGCCTTCTCTCCGACATAAATTTATCTTTATAAAAGAGATGGCCCTGACTACAGCTTTATTCCTACGAAACGCAATGATCGACCACTGTTCTCGCTGACCAAAATACGCTACCATGGTTTAAAAAGTTTACCATACTGGACGAAACTACAGTTTCCTCCGACCATCTCCCGTTTATTACTACTCTTGATGTACCTATTATACCGCCAGGAACATTTTCAGTCTCCTCGTGTCGGAATAGCATGGAACAAAGTAACTGAAAAGCATATAGCTGGACTATCAATGCGGAAAAAGCACTACAACTACAGAGCACAGAAAACGTTTTCCTAACAGTTAACAATATTTCGATCGCTATTGTAGAAGCTCTCCATTTTGCAGCCGTTAAAACACTCCCAAGAGCAAGTGTTTAACAAACATGCTAAGCCGTATTGGACTCTAGATGTAAAAGAGGATCATACTGGAGCTAAATACTTCCGACGCTTCTGGTTATTACAGGGGTAAACCTTGTTGTAATTTGAAGAATCATATCGTGAAAAACGTGCGAAATCCCAATTTCGTATAATCCAGCGATTAGAATCTGAGAAATGTCAAGATCAAATGTACGCCGAATTAGATGAAGCGGCAGAACTTGATTATAGGTTATTCTGGAAATTGCTTCGCAAACGCGACAGAAACAGTCCAGTCACATGCCATGAGCCTAATAGTTGATGGAGTAACATTTAGCCCGAAAAGCGCTGTAGTTGACGGATTTGCAGCCCACTTTCAAACAGTATTCGAGGAAAGTAAGACTGAAATAGCTCTTGAAAACTATGTGAAAATCAATAAAAACGCGCATAAAGGACTCTTGAGCAGGAAAATAGTGATGTACACTTTACAATGTTATAGTCTAGTATCAGCCCATAACGACATCGCGAAAATTATGAAGAACTTAAAGAGGCGCAAAGCTTGTGGTATCGATACCATTCAGAATGAGCATGTAATCTACTGTGGTCACGTAATCATTCGTTATATAGGCATGCTATTCAATAAAATAATGGACACCGAATCTACTCCCGTTTCATGGCAACCGTTTCATGGCAACGAGTTTAGTCATTCAAATATTCAAAGGCGGTGGCAAATCTAAGTCTGATCCCGGTAATTATCGAGCAATAGCTTTGTTACCGTGTTTTGCTAAAATGTTCGAAGCCTTTATACGAATGCGAGCTAACGCTTCCTGAAAATGAAACAAGCCAAATTCCCAAACTCTCAGCAACAACGGTTCCAGGAGAATCTAAGCTGCATTACAACCGTCTTCAATATGACCGAGACAATATTTTAGCTACTTGAATATAACAGCAAAGTAATCGTTGCTTTTCTCGACATAAAGGCGCGTTTGATACAGTATCTTCTTGCGCAGTAGTCATAATATGTAGTATCTTATTAAAAACGGGTTTCTCAATCTATAATGATCGAGTGGCTTTAAAGTAGAATACCGCTTACGCCAGTGCTAGGGGCGTGACAGTAGTCATAATATGTAGTATCTTAGTTAAAAAGGGTTTCTCAATCTATAATGATATTTGTGGCTTTAACGTAGAATACCGCTTACGCCAGTGCTAGGGGCGTGACAGTAGTCATAATATGTCGTATCTTAGTTCTCAATCTATAATGATCTGTGTGGCTTTAAAGTAGAATAACGCTTTCGCCAGTGCTACGGGCGAGATAGTAGTCACAATATGTCGTATCTTAGTTCTCAATATATAATGATCTGTGTGGCTTAAAGTAGAATACCGCTTTCGCCAGTGCTAGGGGCGTGATAGTAGTCATAATATGTCGTATCTTAGTTCTCAATCTATAATGATCTGTGTGGCTTTAAAGTAGAATACCGCTTAAGCCAGTGCTAGGGGCGTGAGAGTAGTCATAATATATCGTATCTTAGTTCTCAATCTATAATGATATGTGTGGCTTTAAAGTAGAATACCGCTTACGCCAGTGCTAGGGGCGTGACAGTAGTCATAATATGTCGTATCTTAATTAAAACGGATTTCTCAATATATTATGATCTGTGTGGCTTTAAAGTAGATTACCGCTTTCGCCAGTGCTATGGGAGTGACTGTAGTCATAATATGTCGTATCTTAGTTCTCAATCTATAATGATCTGTGTGGATTTAAAGAAGAATACCGCTTACGCCAGTGCTAGGGCGTGACAGTAGTCATAATATGTCGTATCTTAATTAAACGGGTGTCTCAATCTATAATGATCTGTGTGGTTTTACAGTAGAATACCGCTTACGCCAGTGCTAGGGGCGTGACAGTAGTCATAATATGTAGTATCTTAGTTAAAACGGGTGTCTCAATCTATAATGATCTGTGTGGCTTTAAAGTAGAAAACCGCATAGGCCAGTGCTAGGGGCGTGACAGTAGTCAAAATATGTCGTATCTTAGTTAAAACGAGTGTCTCAATCTATTATGATCTGTGTGGCTTTAAAGTAGAATACCGCATACGCCAGTGCTAGGGGCGTGACAGTAGTCATAATATGTAGTATCTTAGTTAAAACGAGTGTCTCAATATATAATGATCTGTTTGGCTTTCAAGTAGAATACCGCATAAGCCAGTGCTAGGGGCGTGACAGTAGTCATAATATGTAGTATCTTAGTTAAAACGGGTGTCTCAATCTATAATGATCTGTGTGGTTTTACAGTAGAATACCGCATACGCCAGTGCTAGGAGCGTGACAGTAGTCATAATATGTAGTATCTTAGTTAAAACGAGTGTCTCAATCTATAATGATCTGTATGGCTTTAAAGTAGAATACCGCATACGCCAGTGCTAGGGGCGTGACAGTATTCATAATATGTAGTATCTTAGTAAAAACGGGTGTCTCAATCTATAATGATCTGTGTGGTTTTTCAGTAGAATACCGCTTACGCCAGTGCTAGGGGCGTGACAGTAGTCAAAATATGTAGTATCTTAGTTAAAACGGGTGTCTCAACCTTATAATGATATGTGTGGCTTTAAAGTAGAATACCGCAAACGCCAGTGCTAGGGGCGTGACAGTAGTCATAATATGTCGTATCTTAGTTCTCAATCTATAATGATCTGTGTGCTTTAAGTAGAATACCGCTTAATCCAGTGCTAGATGGCGTGACAGTAGTCATAATATGTAGTATCTTAGTTAAACGGGTGTCTCAATCTATAATGATCTGTGTGGCTTTAAAGTAGAATACCGCATACGCCAGTGCTAGGGCGTGACAGTAGTCATAATATGTCGTATCTTAGTTCTCAATCTATAATGATCTGTGTGGCTTTCAAGAGAATACCGCATAAGCCAGTGCTAGGGGCGTGACAGTAGTCATACTATGTAGTATCTTAGTTAAAACGGGTGTCTCATCTAAAATGATCTGTGTGGTTTTACAGTACAATACCGCATTCGCCAGTGCTAGGGGCGTGACAGTAGTCATAATATGTAGTATCTTAGTTAAAACGAGTGTCTCAATCTATAATGATCTGTGTGGCTTTAAAGTAGAATACCGCATACGCCAGTGCTAGGGGCGTGACAGTAGTCATAATATGTTGTATCTTAGTTAAAACGAGTGTCTCAATCTATAATGATCTTTGTGGCTTTAAAGTAGAATACCACTTACGACAGTGCTAGGGGCGTGACAGTAGTCATAATATGTAGTATCTTAGTTAAACGGGTGTCTCAATCTATAATGATCTGTGTGGCTTTAAAGTAGAATACCGCATTACGCCAGTGCTAGGGGCGTGACAGTAGTCATAATATGTAGTATCTTAGTTAAAACGGGTGTCACAATCTATAATGATCTGTGTGGCTTTAAAGTAGAATACGCTTACGCCAGTGCTAGGGGCGTGACAGTAGTCATAATATGTCGTATCTTAATTAAAACGGGTTTCTCAATCTATAATGATCTTTGTGGCTTTAAAGTAAAATACCGCTTACGCCAGTGCTAGGGGAGTGACAGTAGTCATAATATGTCGTATCTTAGTTAAAAAGAGTGTCTCAATCTATAATGATCTGTGTGGATTTAAAGTAGAATACCGCTTACGCCAGTGCTATGGGCGTGACAGTATCATAATAATTTTATATAGTATCATAGTTAAAACGGGTGTCTCAATCTATAATGATCTGTGTGGTTTTACAGTAGAATACCGCTTACGCCAGCGCTAGGGGCGTGACAGTAGTCATAATATGTAGTATATTAGTTAAAACGGGTGTCTCAATCTATAATGATCTGTGTGGCTTTAAAGTAGGATACCGCTTACGCCAGTGCTAGGGGCGTGACAGTAGTCATAATATGTAGTATCTTAGTTAAAACGGGTGTCTCAATCTATAATGATCTGGGTGGTTTTACAGTAGAATACCGCTTACGCCAGTGCTAGGGGCGTGACAGTAGTCATAATATGTAGTATCTTAGGTTAAAACGGGTGTCTCGATCTATAATGATCGGTGTGGCTTTAAAGTAGAATACCGCTTACGTCAGTGCTAGGGGCGTGAAAATAGTCATAATATGTAGAATCTTAGTTAAAAACGGGTAAACAGTAGTCATAATATGTAGTATCTTAGTTAAAACGGGTAAACAGTAGTCATAATATGTCGTATCTTAGTTAAAACGGGTAAACAGTAGTCATATAATGTCGTGTCTTAGTTAAAACGGTAATCAGTAGTCATACATATGTCGTATCTTAGTTAAAACGGGTAAACAGTAGTCATAGTATGTAGTATCTTAGTTAAAACGGTAAACTGTAGTCATAATATGTAGTATCTTAGTTAAAACGGGTGTCTCAATCTATAATGATCTGTGTGGCTTTAAAGTAGAATACCGCATACGCCAGTGCTACGGGCGTGACAGTAGTCATACTATGTCTTATTTTAATTAAAACGGGTTCGTCAATCTATAATGATCTGTGTGGCTTTAAAGTAGAATACCGCATACGCCAGTGCTAGGGGGCGTGCCAGTAGTCATAATATGTCGTATCTTAGTTAAAACGGGTTTCTCAATCTATAATGATCTGCGTGGCTTTAAAGTAGAATACCGCATACGCCAGTGCTAGGGGTGTGCCAGTAGTCATAATATGTCGTATCTTAGTTAAAACGGGTTTCTCAATCTATAATGATCTTTGTGGCTTTAAAGTAGAATACAGAATACGCCAGTGCTAGGGGCTTGACAGTAGTCATAATATGTAGTATCTTAGTTAAAACGGGTGTCTCAATCTATAATGATCTGTGTGGCTTTAAAGTAGAATACCGCTTACCCAGTGCTAGGGGCGTGACAGTAGTCATAATATGTAGTATCTTAGTTAAATCGGGTTTCTCAATATATAATGATCTTTGTCGCTTTAAAGAAGAATACCGCTGACGCCAGTGCTAGAGGCGTGACAGTAGTCATACTATGTAGTATCTTAGTTAAAAACGGATAAACAGTAGTCATAATATGTCGTATCATAGTTAAAACGGGTAAAAAACAGTCATAATATATCGTATTTTAGTTAAAACGGGTAAAGAGTAGTCATACTATGTCGTATGTTAGTTAGAATGGGTAAACAGTAGTCATAACAGTTAGTATCTTAGTTAAAACGGTGTCTCAATCTATAATGATCTTTGTGGATTTAAGTAGAATACCGCTTACGCCAGTGCTAGGGGCATGGCAGTAGTTATAATATGTAGTATTTTAGTTAAAACGTGTTTCTCAGATCTATAATGATCTTTGTGGCTTTAAAGTAGAATACCGCTAACGCAAGTGCTAGAGGCGTGAAAGTAGTCATACTATGTAGTATCTTAGTTAAAACGGGTAAACAGTAATCATAATATGTCGTATCATAGTTAAAACGGGTAAACAGTAGTCATAATATGTCGTATTATCTGAGTTAAAACGGGTAAACAGTAGTCATAATATGTCGTATCTTAGTTAAAATGGTTAAACAGTAGTCATAATATGTCTATCTTAGTTATAACGGGTAAACAGTAGTCTTAATATATCGTATCTTAGTTAAAACGGGTAAACAGTAGTCATAATATGTAGTATCTTAATTAAAACGGTTTCTCGATCTATATTGATCTGTGTGGTTTTACAGTAGAATACCGCTTACGCCAGTGCTAGGGGCGTGACAGTAGTCATAATATGTAGTATCTTAGTTAAAACGGGTGTCTCAATCTATAATGATCTGTGTGGCTTTAAATTAGAATAACGCATACGCCAGTGCTAGGGGCGTGACAGTAGTCATAATATGTAGTATTTTAGTTCAAACGGGTTTATCAATCTATAATGATCTGTGTGGCTTTAAAGTAGATTACCGCTTACGCCAGTGCTAGGGTCGTGGCAATAGTAATAATATGCAGTATCTGAGTTAAAACGGGTTTCTCAATATATAATGATCATTGTGGCTTTAAAGTAGAATACCGCTTACGCCAGTGCTAGAGACGGACAGTAGTCATAATATGTAGTATCTTAGTTAAAACGGGTAAACAGTAATCATAATATGTCGTATCATAGTTAAAACGGGTAAACAGTAGTCATAATATGTCGTATTATCTGAGTTAAAACGGGTAAACAGTAGTCATAATATGTCGTATCTTAGTTAAAACGATTAAACAGTAGTCATAATATGTCGTATCTTTTTTAAAACGGGTAAACTGTAGTCTTAATATATCGTATCTTAGTTAAAACGGGTAAACAGTAATCATAATATGTAGTATCTTAGTTAAAACGGGTGTCTCGATCTATATTGATTTGTGTGGTTTTACAGTAGAATACCGCTTACGCCAGTGCTAGGGGCGTGACAGTAGTCATAATATGTAGTATCTTAGTTAAAACGGGTGTCTCAATCTATAATGATCTGTGTGGTTTTACAGTAGAATACCGCATACGCCAGTGCTAGGGGCGTGACAGTAGTCATAATATGTAGTATCTTAGTTAAAACGAGTGGCTCAATCAATGATGATCGGTGTGGCTTTAAAGTAGAATACCGCTTACGCCATTGCTAGAGGCGTGACAGTAGTTATAATTTGTAGTATCTTAGTTAAAACGGGTGTCTCAATCTATAATGATCTTTGTGGCTTTAAAGTAGAATTCCGCTAACGTCAGTGCTAGGGGCGTTAAAGTAGTCATAATATGTAGTATCTTAGTTAAAACGGGTAAACAGTAGTCATAATATGTCATATCTTAGTTAAAACGGGTAAACAGTAGTCATAGTCTGTCGTATCTTAGTTAAAACGGGTAAACAGTAGTCATAATATGTCGTATCTTAATTAAAACGGTTAAACAGTAGTCATAATATGTAATATCTTAGTTAAAACGGTTAAACAGTAGTCATAATATGTAATATCTTAGTTAAAACGGGTAAACAGTAGTCATAATATGTAGTATCTCAGTTAAAACGGGTGTCTCAATCTATAATGATCTGTGTGGCTTTAAATTAGAATAACGCATACGCCAGTGCTAGGGGCGTGACAGTAGTCATAATATGTAGTATTTTAGTTCAAACGGGTTTATCAATCTATAATGATCTTTGTGGCTTTAAAGTAGAATACCGCTTACGCCAGTGCTAGGGGCGTGACAGTAGTCATAATATGTAGTATCTTAGTTAAGCGGGTGTCTCAATCTATAATGATCTGTGTGGCTTTACTGTAGAATACCGCTTACGCCTGTGCTAAGGGCGTGACAGTAGTCATACTATGTCTTATCTTAATTAAAACGGGTTCGTCAATCTATAATGATCTCTGTGGCTTTAAAGTAGAATACCGCTAACGCAAGTGCAGGACTCACACCACTATTACCTCCCTTGAATACTCCTGCCCTACAGATGAAGGAGGTAGATAAAAAAAAACAAGTTCGCTTTTCTACATTTTACAGTATACATTGATTTATCTTTACCAGGTTCTAAATCTACAGCATTTTAGGAAGAGATCCCAGAAAAATGCATGTTGATATAAGATTTCTAGCTAATTCTGCCTCATTTTACACATCATGGGTCTTATCTCCACGGGGTTGTATTTTTGTCTAAATTTTGATAGGTGTGACGCAAACATGAAATTAAAAAAAGTTCAATCTGGTAAATATTCGTTAAAAGTTAATAGCATGCAGATATTGGATCAATGAAGAATTTAAGCATAAATACATGTTGCAAAATCTTTTTTATCTCTATGCCACGAACAAAAACATTACAATGGGACCCTATGGAAAATTAATTGTGGTGTGAGACGTTAAGAAAGAGCTGCAGAATGGGTATCTTTATTCGTTATTCTTAAGGCATTGCGCTTAAGAGCTGCAGAATGGCATTTTCATCCGTCATCTCTAAGGTATTGCGCTTTAGAGCTGCAGAACGAGTATCTTTCATCCTTTAATGCTAAGGCATTGCGCTTTAGAGCTGCAGAACAGGTATCTTTCATCATTCATCTCTAATGCCTTGCAATTTAGAGCTTCAGAATGGGAATTTCCATCATTCATCTCTAAGCCCTTGCGCTTTAGATCTGCAGAACGGGTACCTTACATCCTTCAACACTAAGCATTGTTTGTGTATCTGTGAACGTTTCAGACATGTTAGGACACAGTTAACACGGTTATTCAGAAATCCCGTCTGTGTATGTATAGTTACTTCAAGTTATCTTCATATTGCAGGAATTAGCAGAAATTTTACTTGATACCATGTTTAACTAAAAATTAACTATATTTTCAAAACCAATACAGGTATAAGCATAATTTTAGCTTTATTTTACAGCTGTTGGCTTGTAAAACAAACACACATATCAATGAAGACAGACTACTTTGAAAAAATGTCAAAATTAAAGCGAGAGACTGTTACTTTTCCTGGAAAATCAAAATTTTGACGGGTAACCCTTAGTTTGAGTTTATTATTTTCAGCATTTTTCTCAATAATCACTTCTTAAAGATCATTTTTATGCTATATTCAGATGTAGAGATGCCTTTTCATGTATATTTGAAAATTTCAGACATAGCTGAGCACAAATGACCAGGAAAATGCAAAATCCTTATCACTACTGTAGATTTTCAAAATATTAAAGGTGCTCGGCCTGAATTTCGACCAATACCCTAGGTCACTAAAACTTGAATAATTTGAAAAGCAATAAACATGGAATCAAACTTTTAACACTTTTCAGCGTGTAATTGATTTGTATACATGTTCAATTATTATTGAGGTGATCATTAGAAAAAGAAATGACCTTAAGGACTCACACCACTATTACCTCCCTTGAATACTCCTGCCCTACAGATGAAGGAGGTAGATAAAAAAAAACAAGTTCGCTTTTCTACATTTTACAGTATACATTGATTTATCTTTACCAGGTTCTAAATCTACAGCATTTTAGGAAGAGATCCCAGAAAAATGCATGTTGATATAAGATTTCTAGCTAATTCTGCCTCATTTTACACATCATGGGTCTAATCTCCACGGGGTTGTATTTTTGTCTAAATTTTGATAGGTGTGACGCAAACATGAAATTAAAAAAAGTTCAATCTGGTAAATATTCGTTAAAAGTTAATAGCATGCAGATATTGGATCAATGAAGAATTTAAGCATAAATACATGTTGCAAAATCTTTTTTATCTCTATGCCACGAACAAAAACATTACAATGGGACCCTATGGAAAATTAATTGTGGTGTGAGACGTTAAGAAAGAGCTGCAGAATGGGTATCTTTATTCGTTATTCTTAAGGCATTGCGCTTAAGAGCTGCAGAATGGCATTTTCATCCGTCATCTCTAAGGTATTGCGCTTTAGAGCTGCAGAACGAGTATCTTTCATCCTTTAATGCTAAGGCATTGCGCTTTAGAGCTGCAGAACAGGTATCTTTCATCATTCATCTCTAATGCCTTGCAATTTAGAGCTTCAGAATGGGAATTTCCATCATTCATCTCTAAGCCCTTGCGCTTTAGAGCTGCAGAACGGGTACCTTACATCCTTCAACACTAAGCATTGTTTGTGTATCTGTGAACGTTTCAGACATGTTAGGACACAGTTAACACGGTTATTCAGAAATCCCGTCTGTGTATGTATAGTTACTTCAAGTTATCTTCATATTGCAGGAATTAGCAGAAATTTTACTTGATACCATGTTTAACTAAAAATTAACTATATTTTCAAAACCAATACAGGTATAAGCATAATTTTAGCTTTATTTTACAGCTGTTGGCTTGTAAAACAAACACACATATCAATGAAGACAGACTACTTTGAAAAAATGTCAAAATTAAAGCGAGAGACTGTTACTTTTCCTGGAAAATCAAAATTTTGACGGGTAACCCTTAGTTTGAGTTTATTATTTTCAGCATTTTTCTCAATAATCACTTCTTAAAGATCATTTTTATGCTATATTCAGATGTAGAGATGCCTTTTCATGTATATTTGAAAATTTCAGACATAGCTGAGCACAAATGACCAGGAAAATGCAAAATCCTTATCACTACTGTAGATTTTCAAAATATTAAAGGTGCTCGGCCTGAATTTCGACCAATACCCTAGGTCACTAAAACTTGAATAATTTGAAAAGCAATAAACATGGAATCAAACTTTTAACACTTTTCAGCGTGTAATTGATTTGTATACATGTTCAATTATTATTGAGGTGATCATTAGAAAAAGAAATGACCTTAAGGACTCACACCACTATTACCTCCCTTGAATACTCCTGCCCTACAGATGAAGGAGGTAGATAAAAAAAACAAGTTCGCTTTTCTACATTTTACAGTATACATTGATTTATCTTTACCAGGTTCTAAATCTACAGCATTTTAGGAAGAGATCCCAGAAAAATGCATGTTGATATAAGATTTCTAGCTAATTCTGCCTCATTTTACACATCATGGGTCTAATCTCCACGGGGTTGTATTTTTGTCTAAATTTTGATAGGTGTGACGCAAACATGAAATTAAAAAAAGTTCAATCTGGTAAATATTCGTTAAAAGTTAATAGCATGCAGATATTGGATCAATGAAGAATTTAAGCATAAATACATGTTGCAAAATCTTTTTTATCTCTACGCCACGAACAAAAACATTACAATGGGACCCTATGGAAAATTAATTGTGGTGTGAGACGTTAAGAAAGAGCTGCAGAATGGGTATCTTTATTCGTTATTCTTAAGGCATTGCGCTTAAGAGCTGCAGAATGGCATTTTCATCCGTCATCTCTAAGGTATTGCGCTTTAGAGCTGCAGAACGAGTATCTTTCATCCTTTAATGCTAAGGCATTGCGCTTTAGAGCTGCAGAACAGGTATCTTTCATCATTCATCTCTAATGCCTTGCAATTTAGAGCTTCAGAATGGGAATTTCCATCATTCATCTCTAAGCCCTTGCGCTTTAGAGCTGCAGAACGGGTACCTTACATCCTTCAACACTAAGCATTGTTTGTGTATCTGTGAACGTTTCAGACATGTTAGGACACAGTTAACACGGTTATTCAGAAATCCCGTCTGTGTATGTATAGTTACTTCAAGTTATCTTCATATTGCAGGAATAAGCAGAAATTTTACTTGATACCATGTTTAACTAAAAATTAACTATATTTTCAAAACCAATACAGGTATAAGCATAATTTTAGCTTTATTTTACAGCTGTTGGCTTGTAAAACAAACACACATATCAATGAAGACAGACTACTTTGAAAAAATGTCAAAATTAAAGCGAGAGACTGTTACTTTTCCTGGAAAATCAAAATTTTGACGGGTAACCCTTAGTTTGAGTTTATTATTTTCAGCATTTTTCTCAATAATCACTTCTTAAAGATCATTTTTATGCTATATTCAGATGTAGAGATGCCTTTTCATGTATATTTGAAAATTTCAGACATAGCTGAGCACAAATGACCAGGAAAATGCAAAATCCTTATCACTACTGTAGATTTTCAAAATATTAAAGGTGCTCGGCCTGAATTTCGACCAATACCCTAGGTCACTAAGACTTGAATAATTTGAAAAGCAATAAACATGGAATCAAACTTTTAACACTTTTCAGCGTGTAATTGATTTGTATACATGTTCAATTATTATTGAGGTGATCATTAGAAAAAGAAATGACCTTAAGGACTCACACCACTATTACCTCCCTTGAATACTCCTGCCCTACAGATGAAGGAGGTAGATAAAAAAAAACAAGTTCGCTTTTCTACATTTTACAGTATACATTGATTTATCTTTACCAGGTTCTAAATCTACAGCATTTTAGGAAGAGATCCCAGAAAAATGCATGTTGATATAAGATTTCTAGCTAATTCTGCCTCATTTTACACATCATGGGTCTAATCTCCACGGGGTTGTATTTTTGTCTAAATTTTGATAGGTGTGACGCAAACATGAAATTAAAAAAAGTTCAATCTGGTAAATATTCGTTAAAAGTTAATAGCATGCAGATATTGGATCAATGAAGAATTTAAGCATAAATACATGTTGCAAAATCTTTTTTATCTCTATGCCACGAACAAAAACATTACAATGGGACCCTATGGAAAATTAATTGTGGTGTGAGACGTTAAGAAAGAGCTGCAGAATGGGTATCTTTATTCGTTATTCTTAAGGCATTGCGCTTAAGAGCTGCAGAATGGCATTTTCATCCGTCATCTCTAAGGTATTGCGCTTTAGAGCTGCAGAACGAGTATCTTTCATCCTTTAATGCTAAGGCATTGCGCTTTAGAGCTGCAGAACAGGTATCTTTCATCATTCATCTCTAATGCCTTGCAATTTAGAGCTTCAGAATGGGAATTTCCATCATTCATCTCTAAGCCCTTGCGCTTTAGAGCTGCAGAACGGGTACCTTACATCCTTCAACACTAAGCATTGTTTGTGTATCTGTGAACGTTTCAGACATGTTAGGACACAGTTAACACGGTTATTCAGAAATCCCGTCTGTGTATGTATAGTTACTTCAAGTTATCTTCATATTGCAGGAATTAGCAGAAATTTTACTTTGATACCATGTTTAACTAAAAATTAACTATATTTTCAAAACCAATACAGGTATAAGCATAATTTTAGCTTTATTTTACAGCTGTTGGCTTGTAAAACAAACACACATATCAATGAAGACAGACTACTTTGAAAAAATGTCAAAATTAAAGCGAGAGACTGTTACTTTTCCTGGAAAATCAAAATTTTGACGGGTAACCCTTAGTTTGAGTTTATTATTTTCAGCATTTTTCTCAATAATCACTTCTTAAAGATCATTTTTATGCTATATTCAGATGTAGAGATGCCTTTTCATGTATATTTGAAAATTTCAGACATAGCTGAGCACAAATGACCAGGAAAATGCAAAATCCTTATCACTACTGTAGATTTCTCAAAATATTAAAGGTGCTCGGCCTGAATTTCGACCAATACCCTAGGTCACTAAAACTTGAATAATTTGAAAAGCAATAAACATGGAATCAAACTTTTAACACTTTTCAGCGTGTAATTGATTTGTATACATGTTCAATTATTATTGAGGTGATCATTAGAAAAAGAAATGACCTTAAGGACTCACACCACTATTACCTCCCTTGAATACTCCTGCCCTACAGATGAAGGAGGTAGATAAAAAAAAACAAGTTCGCTTTTCTACATTTTACAGTATACATTGATTTATCTTTACCAGGTTCTAAATCTACAGCATTTTAGGAAGAGATCCCAGAAAAATGCATGTTGATATAAGATTTCTAGCTAATTCTGCCTCATTTTACACATCATGGGTCTAATCTCCACGGGGTTGTATTTTTGTCTAAATTTTGATAGGTGTGACGCAAACATGAAATTAAAAAAAGTTCAATCTGGTAAATATTCGTTAAAAGTTAATAGCATGCAGATATTGGATCAATGAAGAATTTAAGCATAAATACATGTTGCAAAATCTTTTTTATCTCTATGCCACGAACAAAAACATTACAATGGGACCCTATGGAAAATTAATTGTGGTGTGAGACGTTAAGAAAGAGCTGCAGAATGGGTATCTTTATTCGTTATTCTTAAGGCATTGCGCTTAAGAGCTGCAGAATGGCATTTTCATCCGTCATCTCTAAGGTATTGCGCTTTAGAGCTGCAGAACGAGTATCTTTCATCCTTTAATGCTAAGGCATTGCGCTTTAGAGCTGCAGAACAGGTATCTTTCATCATTCATCTCTAATGCCTTGCAATTTAGAGCTTCAGAATGGGAATTTCCATCATTCATCTCTAAGCCCTTGCGCTTTAGAGCTGCAGAACGGGTACCTTACATCCTTCAACACTAAGCATTGTTTGTGTATCTGTGAACGTTTCAGACATGTTAGGACACAGTTAACACGGTTATTCAGAAATCCCGTCTGTGTATGTATAGTTACTTCAAGTTATCTTCATATTGCAGGAATTAGCAGAAATTTTACTTGATACCATGTTTAACTAAAAATTAACTATATTTTCAAAACCAATACAGGTATAAGCATAATTTTAGCTTTATTTTACAGCTGTTGGCTTGTAAAACAAACACACATATCAATGAAGACAGACTACTTTGAAAAAATGTCAAAATTAAAGCGAGAGGACTGTTACTTTTCCTGGAAAATCAAAATTTTGACGGGTAACCCTTAGTTTGAGTTTATTATTTTCAGCATTTTTCTCAATAATCACTTCTTAAAGATCATTTTTATGCTATATTCAGATGTAGAGATGCCTTTTCATGTATATTTGAAAATTTCAGACATAGCTGAGCACAAATGACCAGGAAAATGCAAAATCCTTATTACTACTGTAGATTTTCAAAATATTAAAGGTGCTCGGCCTGAATTTCGACCAATACCCTAGGTCACTAAAACTTGAATAATTTGAAAAGCAATAAACATGGAATCAAACTTTTAAACACTTTTCAGCGTGTAATTGATTTGTATACATGTTCAATTATTATTGAGGTGATCATTAGAAAAAGAAATGACCTTAAGGACTCACACCACTATTACCTCCCTTGAATACTCCTGCCCTACAGATGAAGGAGGTAGATAAAAAAAACAAGTTCGCTTTTCTACATTTTACAGTATACATTGATTTATCTTTACCAGGTTCTAAATCTACAGCATTTTTAGGAAGAGATCCCAGAAAAATGCATGTTGATATAAGATTTCTAGCTAATTCTGCCTCATTTTACACATCATGGGTCTAATCTC